>VMDR010017877.1:0-19679 GCA_007922815.1 Macrotus californicus | reverse complement strand
ATTAGTTTGAATTTTATTTCACTAGTGCACTTCTTCTGGACCAGGATCCAGGCAACTGCATTTAGTTATCACGTGTCCTTGACTTTCATGACCTTGGCACTTTTGAAGAATACTGGCCAGTTATTTCATAGAATTATCCCTTCATTTGGGTTTACCTAAGGCTTCCTCATAGGTACATTGGAGTTATATATTGTTGGCAAGAACACCACAGAGGTGATGCTTTTCCCTCCCAGTGTGCCATCAGGAAGCTTGTGGCACGGATGTCTCGTTACTGCTGATGTTCACTTTTACCTCTACACTTGAGGTGGCATCTGCTAGGCTTTTCTACTGTGAAGTTACTCTTATCCTTCTGTAATTAATTGGTTTTGTGGGAGATTCTTAGACATCTGAGATTATGCAAATATCCTGCTTCTTATCATACTTTTCTACATTATTTTCAGTATCCATTGATGATATTTGTCTAAAGGAATTATTACTATCATGATTTTCTGTTTTCATCATTCCCAGAATTTACTGTAAGAACTTTCCCTTCTCCTTTATTTACTTTATTCACTTATTTATGTAAGTATAGATTCACAAGTGTTTATTTTATTCCATTGGGTAAAACCCATTACTGTCATTATTTATGTTGCTACTTATTTTGTCTCAGAGTCAACCACTGGGACCTCTCACACTGGGTCCTGTATTCCTTACGCACTGCATCATTTTGTGAACACCACCTTGCATTTTGGCATCTTGTACTTCTCCCCTGCCACAGCCCTGGAATCAGCCATTCTTCTAAAGAGCCTTGGTTTCTTAGAATGATTGTAGAGACTAAAAGCTGAGCACTTGGTGACTCCATCTCTACGAGGGTATCTTTGCCTCTAGACCCAGTCAGTGAGCAAGACTATGAAATAGAACTATGTATGCACAGACATCTATATCTGTCTGTCCGTCTATCGATGAGTGTATGTATGATTACATGGGGTAGGGGTGTGAGAAACATTTGTATTCATAAACCATGAATGCATTCTAATACCTCTAATTCTAAGCCAATACCAAAGGCTTCATTTTTACCTTCTCCCCTTTTTAATCTATGACTCCTTTCTCCACCTGTGAGAAACTTGGCTCTCGTTAATCTGAGCACATTTACTTATTTCCTTGGTCCTTGCATACTCCTGGTGTAGTTTTAGAATTACTAACCCTGACTCCTGCAAAAAACAAATTTATTGACTACAGTACAGTAGTTGTTATAGTTCTTTTTTGTCTTTACGAGCTTACAGGCTCTCTTACTTTTTGCATTTACAAACATATATACTTGCCCTTTTACTTATTTCTTTTATAAATCTTTATCATGTTATTTTATAATCTTTAACTTAATAATTCATAACATTAAATATTCTTCTTAAGCATAATTGGCTGTACTATATATGCCTTCACATGACGGTTATAGTTTATCTAGTGAGTTCCCTTTTATCAGACATTGTGCATGCAGTCTTTATTTATTGTAAATTATAAGCATTATTTATGAACGTCTTAAATGTTGACCTGCCTTTCCAAAAGCCATCTAGAAAGAAACTGAGTTGTTCAGAGATGGGAACCAGCTTCATATCCTAAATCTCTTATTTCTGCAGTTTTTTGCAAGATTGTGGTAAAAGTAAGCAAACCAGGAAGAGGAAAGAATGTAAAGGTTGCCATTGGAAAATTGGAGAAAATTAAGAGTGTGTAAATTTTTCCATGACCGATTGACCGTTTTAATAGGATTGCATCCTATTCTCATTTGATGCATGAATACTGTTGGCCTTAGAAAGCATTAGTTCAAGCAGTTTTCCAGGCTGCAGCTCTGCTGGCTTATTGGAGATTACACTACTGCCCTCATGGGACATTAGCGTGGCCTGTGTTCTGTGTGTGGGACTCAGTGCCACCAGCTTTTGCTATAAATTCAACTCTGCTCCCATCTTAGTATAAGGCCTTAGGCAGGTCATTTAACCCCTGCTGCCTGAGTCAAAACAAGACCTTACAAGAGTGGGGCAATTAGTGTTAGTGTTTTTAAAGTAAACAACAATTTGAGGATTCAGAGAACTAGATCTATCTTAGTATCTTCATTCTTAGTAGTTCTTTTATTTCCTTGCTTTTCCATAGTCATTTAACTCTAATGTTCTTTTTACTCCCTTTATTTTCTAGAAATATACCTTTTATGTGAGCCATGATGTAGATAAATGATGTGACGTAACTTCTGTGCTGGATATACCAAAGAAAAACTTCATGTTAGCTTTTATGGAAAAAGAATTACAAATAAGTATCAAAAATTAAAATGGCTTGTCTAAATTTTCCAAATTTGATGGCAAAGCTAGAACTGTTGATAAGTATCTGGTGTTTTGAGTAGCTCTCTGCCTCACACTGTTTTTTTTTTTCCTCAAAGAACAAGGAAATTGGTGTTCAGAGAAGGTAAATGACTTAAAAGCGATTCGTTGAGGCAGTCCATACTGAAACCACATGGAGACCAGGACTTTAAATCCTGTCCTAATATCTCTGATGTTTTCTAGAAAGTGCTGTAAGTCTTTACATTGAAATCATCTTTATTTAAATGAAAAACCACCTAAATACAATACTAACCTAAATAGTATAAAGGTTCCCTTGCCCTATAAAGGGGGATTTTAAAATTGTACTTGTGGTCTAGTCAGAATTTGTTTTAAAATGGGAGAACTTCACAGGAATTTCCACTCTTTTTTTAAACTAAGAATTTTTTAATTAACCCCTCTTTTAGATGTATACTCAAATCACATCCCTTTAATTACTCCAGTTCCCTTTTCGACAGTCTGTCCATAATTACTTTAACCGGTTTCTAAGAGGGCTTTTTAATGTGACTGGTATTGGTAACTACTGTGTCATCTCACTCCACAGTGTCCATTTGATATGCTGGTTCCTTTTTTTGTATCAACTGCTTATGATTCTTCCTAAGGATTTTATATTAAGCTAGATAGACCATGAATTAACCATTTTCTCCCCCACATTCTTTCCTAAAACTGCAGTAATTGGCAATAATGGGGGGAAATCAGATTGCTAGTGCCACCGTTGGAGAAAGAGAAGGCCAACGTGATGATAAGATGGCCCTACAATAAATGTTAGTGTGTGCGCACTGGAACAACCTGAGCCTAGGTTTGCTAAGAAAGTACACATACACACATTGTATGTTCCTCTTTCTTTCTTGAAGGTTTGCCTCCTCTGCCTAGATTAGGTTCTTGGCTTCTTTCACGAGTTACTCACCACCACTAATGAGAGCCCTGGAGGTGGCTTTTGTCCATCTCACTGGTCCTTTTTTGAAAATCTTCAGTCTTCTAGTAGCAACAGGCAATTCATTGCCCCAAGTTAGAGAACCAGCAACTCCCCAAAACCTAGTAGACACCTCCTCTTTAATACTGAGGAAGATGTAAAGTTCTGTGTTCTGCACACCAAGGAACATGTTTATATAGATTGAACACATGTTCCATTGCCCTAATGGAGGCAGGCAAGAGTAAACCAGGGGACTGGCCTTGATAATACCCTACGCGATTCAGGGCCCGAAGGGAAGATCTATAAGGAGCTATGTTCCGATGGCTTCCATTGTTTTGTAAGTTCTTACATCTAACTTTAATATAGAAGCTCTCGTTTTATATTATGTTCCATGAAGCCCAAGTCTTTGAGCTACTGAGTTTCCGGTCCTCTCTTTCACAGATGAAACAATATGTAGTCCATGTACTACTCAAATTATTGTTAATGTGCTCTGTTAAGCTTGATCAATTGTCATAAAAGGTGCTAGTAAAAAAAATAAGTTTAATAAGCTCCATAAACAGAAAATATATGAATTGGATTTGTATACTTTCCTTCATTCAGAGAACCTCCTTCTTAAATTTGCGAAAACAAACCCCTAGCAGTTTATTGGTGGAGTTACTGTTTAACTTGAACTTCTAAATGGCAATCTGACATCTTTTTCTTTAGAACAATATCTAATAAACTTAAAGTATATTGTGTGTCAAATCACTAGCACTGTTTTTTCTATAACCCACAGTTGTTCTGAAAAAACATTGCATCTTCAACGTATTTCTGAAAGTATTTTAATTGATCTTAAGCCATGTATGTGTGCACACATTAGCACCTGAGTATAGGAAAGATAAGATAAGGGAGGGAAAAGAAGATGCAATTGTATCCATATTTTTTATTGACCTAATTCTTTTAACTGAGAAATACTATGACTATAGCTGGGTCTGTATTTCCGTTAACAAATGATTCCCATTGTAGTAGATGAAAAAGCATAGAAATATTTGATAAGAACAGGAGATAGAACTGCCATGGAGGAAGGCTAATGTGACCTTTGAGGAGCGTTTACCTTTGGGTGAACTAAGCACAGGCTCAGTGGGTTGATGATGTATTGAAGAACGTCAGTGTCATTAAATGAACAAGTTTTACAACCATAGAGTCAAATACAGTTAATAGTGAAAATAATGCAGATACTGCCAAGTTTAATGAAAAACAGACTTGGTCAAATCTTTAATCCAATACTTGTAAGAAATGTTTTGATATAGCAAATGGCAGATAAAATCTTCTATATATGCTTAGTAGAATCCTTTCATATTTTCAAATGCTTATAGTTAAACCAAATGAAAAGATTATCTTTATGTGGAGAGTATAGCACAATAGGCTTGAGAAAGCTTCTACAAATTGTTTTGAGGAAAAGATAAGTGGATTATAAGTAAATAATTTTTAGACTTCCAAAATCAGACCGTACGTATTTAGCGGTCTACAGTTTGAAGAGTTAATTGCCGCAACTCAAGTCTTTAAAGGATCCTAAAATGAAAATTGCACTGTTAAGTTTGTAACCCCATGTTTCATAGGTATGTAACTGAGCAAAGCAGAGCCGGTGCACGTGGCACCTTGGTGCATGACCCAACAATTAATGTTGAGGGATACAGGTTTTTATTTATAAGATTCTAACCTTGGGGTGGGGCTGGGAGCCCTCCAGCCCAGAGCCCTGTTCTCCCATGAAACCCAGCACTTCCCCTGCTCCCCACAGGCTAGAAGCCAAACAAAGCCCAGTAGTTCCCCATCTCCTCATCTGGTCTTAAGCCAGCTGTGCAAACAGGTCTCCATCTCCTCTGGAAAGTGCACTCATGGGTTTCAGAATCGCCATCCTCTCACAGCAGCTCTCTCCTTCAGGATCTGGGATACGCTGTCCTCAGCCTGCATGTAATAGTCCAGGAAAACATGTGCTGTCTTGCACTGGATCATAGTGACATCCAGGAAAGGCACAAGTCCCAAGAAAATGACTTTTCTGTACATCCCGGGTCTCAAGAGTCCAGCTAGAGTCGAGGGCTGCGAGGCAGCAGGTCAGGGTCTTGCAAGGCAGAGCCCTTGGTGACTTCGTTGTCAGCTAGAGTGGGCACAATCAGAGCAGCAGCACGCCGATCTGTCCTTCTCAGCTGCTGCTTCCTTACTCAGACCTCACGGCGGAATCCCACCTGGCTCACATCTCCTTCCTCATGACTACTCTTTCTCACTAGCCCAGGCCACATGGCCAAATCCTCAGAGGAACAAGCATAGCCCCTCCCTCACTACAAGCAGCATGGCAGAATCTCTCTCCCATGGCTGCCCTCTTTACTGCAGACCAACACAGCTGCTACCTACTCTCTCAGCCCTCATGGCGGACCAGCCTCTCTCTGCCCGCCCTTAGTTTAAATCCTGATCCAAAGCTTCCTGTGTGACCTCCTGTCCAGCTCCTCCCACAGAGTGCTACATTTGCTGCTTTCCTGTGTCACTACCTTCATTTGGCTGCCATCTTTAGTCAGAGCAAGAGCACCCCATGACACAGGAGCCTCCGCCTCCCTGCCTCTCACAAAGGCAGGTATCAGTCCCCCTGGCTACCTCACAAGTAACTACACTTTCTGAAAGTCAGGTGCTTTTGCCTGGGGCAGGAGCCCACTTCCTGGAAAATGGGAAAGAAGCAGCTATCCACTTGCCCTTGTAATGCAAAGTGTCCTACACACCATATCATTCACCCTTCCCCCAGCCCAGGGCTGGGGGAGATATTCTCAGGGACCCTGCTCTGTACCCTGTTTCAGGCATGTTTCAAAGAATATTAACACTATGAGCATACATTTGGAGGATTTTGTACCATCCAAGGTATGCTGCAGCCTTATCAATAACTATTTGCAATGTCACTGACTGTTAAGGTGACTTGGGCATGATTTCTGGCACATAGTAGATCTCAGTATATCGTGGGTGAATGGGACAAACAAATATTTCACTTTTCCCTGTCTAGTGTTCTCTTAGGAAACCATTGAGAAGCACAATGTATTATGTGTGGGTTTTCATAATGTTTTTAAGATTATCTGCCAAATCTGAATTGTCTACCCAACAAATATAGTTTGTTGTAAACGTTAGAGTGACCTTATCAAATTCATAGAGGCAGGGACGTCTCCTTAGGTGGCTTTCCTGGCCAGGCTACCAAGAGCTCGTATCTTGCCATAGGAGCCTGATGAAGTTTTATTAATGGATGACTATTTAAAAGCCGGTACTTCTAAGTGAACTTAATTCTGAAAAACCATTCTTCCAGATGCAAAGATCCACACTGTGGTGCAGTCGTCATCAAGTATCAAAGCTGCATTTTAACTCCACGGTAGAACACCCAAACCACCGCCCAAAGCAAAGCACCATTCCCCATTCCAGAAGCAACACAAAGCTGATGCATTTAGCATTTCCAAAACTAACACAAAAGTGTGGATTTTGAGGCATTAAACACCTTTACTTAACTCTTACGGATTTACAGACAATCTCCCTTCAAGGACTATAATATAATTGGGAAGGTTCTTTCCCCTGGGTAACTCTACCTGTAAGCTTTTGTATGACAATTTGGAGACGGTTTATTGATGATATGATGCCCTTATGAAGGATCCTTCTACCCCCAGCTCCTCTCCTCATACCCACATAACAACCCTTTTCCCGGCTGGGGCTGTAGGAAATGAGTAATGCTTAACCCATTTGTGTGATCAATTCACTTAAGCAGCTACTGTGAAATGTTAATCACAACTTTAATTTGTACTGCATTAGCATTTTGATTAACTTGTAGGCTTGCTAGCACACTTGAAGCGCTTTTACTCATAGTTACAACTCGGAAATGACTTTTTGATTAATTAAGTTTGTTAGACAGCAGCTGAGCTTCCTGAATGCTAACCTTCTGGGGGTAAAAGTTCAGGAGAAAGTTACTGTGAACAACTGTTGCTGTTGAAAGAGATTCTCATAAATGCACTTATAACATTTTAATTATTGACAAAATATTGTATCATTATTTACGGCAGACCTGGACCTTTAAAAGAGTGTGCCTTTCTGTTAAGAAAGTTTTCTTCAGGTTTTCCCATCATTGTGAAACTTCTGGGAGCCCTTGAACTAAATAGTGCATTTCCTAGCAGATGTCTAACGGCTGATGTTCCAACAAGCTGCCTAGGATGAATGTCCACAATTTTTTATTAAACTTCGTATTTTATAATAGTTTTAGACTTACAGAAAAATTGCAAAGATAGAAAAGAGAGTTCCTACATATTTCACACCCAGTTTTCCTCCATTATTGACCTTTTATGTTAATATGGTATTTTTCTCACAATTAATGAACTGATATTGATATATTATTCTTAACTAAAGTTCATAATTCTTCACACTCCTCCAGTTTACTTAATGTTGCCTTTCTATTCTAGGATTTCATTTAAGACACCACATTGTATTTGGTTGTTACATCTCCTTAGGCTCCTCTTGGCTGTGAAGTTTCAGACTTCCGTTGTTTTGATGATCTTTCCGTAATATTTTGTACTCTCATAACATTCCATAAATAACAGGTTGTTTTTTACAAGTTGATGGCAATCTTTTTTTCCTCATTCCGGACTAGATGAGCCTGTCTCTTACACTCTGATCGTGCATTATCTTTCTGTCACTCACTTCGAACAGAAGTAGCAGCCTTAGCCATTCCACCATTACCGTTATCTTCCTCTCCCCTGAGCATTGTGACCCCTGCACTGTCACTGCACGCACCACACAGCTGCAGGAGACGTGAGGACAAGGAGGAAGAAGAGGGTGCAAGTCTGCAGAGTCTAGGAAGGGGAGCGAGGCTGGAGCCTCATCCATGTCTCTCCACGTATACACCCCACAGCCAGAGTCTTGGAGACATTGAGGACTGAATTCACAGACTGTTTATTTTGATGGAATTTTTGTTGTTATTTTTTTTATTAAAATGTAGTTGACATATATTAGTTTCAGGTATACAACATAGTCAACATCTATGTACCTTATGAAGTGATCACCATGACAATTCTAGTAACCTTCTGGCACCAAAGTGAGTTATTACAATATCATTGACTATTTCCCTATGTTGTATATTCCCTCATCATTCACAGACTTTAATCTGAAGTTTAGAAAATGTTAAATAATGGCCCTTAGACCTACTCCTTTTTATCCACCTGAGAACATACCTCTCGATGTACATTGAACAACATAGTTTTTGTTTTCATGGTCCAAGCCAGCAATTCCATTTTCTTGCAATGAAGTCTTCCATTGGTGGTCACAGTGCTCGAAGTTCCTGCCTTACCCTTGGATTATTTAAGTCCAGAATTCCATTGTATTTGAAAAGATATTTAATGCCTGTATATCAAATATTAAGGTGTAGTTCTAACCAAATGGTAGATTTAAATTAATTTAAAATTTTTAGGTTTTCAAAAAATGTGTTGACAAAATTTGTTCAGAGATATTGATAAATTAAATTCATAATAATTTTGTCTGGAGTCAAAATAATTTTGTATTTTTCTGTCATATAAGGGAAGAGGACAGATATAAACCATTTTAAATCCTTCATGAAACAGGATAGGGTACATGTAAATCATTCAGAAGTAGTAAGCACAGTGTAATGAACAGATACGAAATTGGGAAACCAAAACTGCCTTAACTGTATCACTTTTTACCGGTGTGGTTATCCAGTCACTGAACTTCTGTGAGCCTCAGTTTCTCCATCTGTGAAAAGGGAATAGTAGTACTAAGGCCTGCCTCATGCTTGTATTTTAAGGATTAAATGAGAGCTATTTACAAAACATTTTTATAATCTATTCACTACTATACATATATTTTCATCACACCTCAAACTGTATCGTCTATTCAGTTTGCTTTTATATAATTCACTGTTTGGGACTTTTCACAATAATTCAATGAAATTTACTTTATTTGGTATAAAATACCTTTAGGGAGATAGATTTTTTTTTTTAAGTATATTGCATTTCCAAGCATAATCTACAGTGGCAGAAAATAAGACAAATATCTGTAGATTTGGACAAATCTGTCCTTTGCAGAAATAGAACACCACTATGAAAGTGTGGTTGAGTGTAAATGCGAGGACAAGCCCGATATGCTCAGGGAATTCTTTAAATTGACTCAGAATAAATGCTGAGGGCAGAGGTCTGTGCAAGTCACAGAGCCTGGCTTTGGCTTTGGGAGCCTCACAGTATAAAAAATTTCCCTCCAGAGAGTGTGTCCACTTTCTAAACCACTGATTTCCACATTCTCTCTGAAACTCCTGAGCTGGCGAATTCTTTTTATTTCTCCAGTAGGAAAAATCTGCCTTCTCTGGTCTCTCCAAGCACATCTTTCCAGATTTCTTCTTTTTTCATCCATGTTATGTTTTACCACCAATGTCTGTAAGGTTTCTTTTCCAACTGCGTTCCAAACTCTAGATGTCCGTCCTCACCTTCCTCGATCCGGCTCCATTCCAGCTCCTGCAGTCACCCAGCGGCTTCAGCATAGCCCCTTCTCCGCAGCGAGACTGCCTGCATCCAGGGCTCTCCCACACCAGTAATCACTGCATTCAAACCACTTTAGCCACCACGTTCATGACATCACCCTCTGACCCTCCTCTCTTACCACAGCATCTTTACCAATCAGCTTAACCAAACTTTTCTGTTACTCCTGGAACCTGGAATCTCATCCTTTCCTCATCCGTTATGACTCCACTAGCCACAGTAAGCAGCATTGGCCCCAGCGTTGACCACTTCAACAGTGATGTCACCAGTAACCTAAAATCTGTCACCTCTCTGCATAACCTTTAACATCTGAATTCTCTGCTTCAACACCCAATTACCCATAATCATTGCTGGAAAAAAATCATAAAACATTGCTAGTTGTTTCTCTCACTTCTAATTGTTTCTAATAATTTCTAAAATTATTCTTTTGAAGTCACGCTGTTCAAACTCACCGGTGTGCTAGTTTTGACTTACATCATTCATTCCCGCCCAGGATGCATTCCAGACCTTCTCCTGCTCCTTCACGGTGCGCCTTTTCCCAGCGAGAAACATTGCCTCCAGCTTGCAGGGGTGACCCGGACCCTGTAGCACAAGTGCTATCGATGCCCATTTTCTTCACCTCAAAGCTGCTCTCTCTCTCCAAGGACTCTGTGTGTGTGGTCTTCAGGGACTAGCTGGAGCCTGGGGTCTTGCCCACACTCCCCAGCTGCAGAAACCTCATCTGCATCTCGTCCCAAGAGGGTCTTTTCCCTCTGCAGTTGATTGTGCTTAGCATAGGCTGCCTTGCTTTGTGACTTAGCCTCTCCTACCTCTGACTTCAAGGATATTACAGTCCACCCGAAACATAGAGAGTGAACTTGATAAAAGTAAGTACCAATGTAGTATGAGTATGCTGGCATCTCACTGATGGAAGATTAAAGTTTACAGAAGATGGACACAAGCCTAATCAAACTCCTTGACTTTTCAGAGGAGAAAAACGAATACTATGGTTACATGATTTGCCTAAAGTCTCAGTTAATTCAGAGGCACAGTACTCTAAGTTGTCAGGCCAATTCTCTTTCTAGTATACTGCACCATCTTCAAACAGTATCGAGGGTTCATACAAAGTCTGTTTATTCTTCATCCAAACTCATTGTCTTCTTTAAGCACTGTCAGAAGAGCTTCTGGAGTTCCATTTTACCTAGTAGCACACTTATCGTAGGATCTTCTGGTCTAATGCAGGACCCCATGGGAATTTCACACAACCTTCTCTGCATCCTGAGCTTTATAGGCAGTGTACTGTACTTCGGAGTCAGGCTCTTCAGAATTTCATCCCAGCTATACCCATTTACCAGAACTACGCAGCCCTAGGCAGGCATGTTTTTAACCTCTTTGAGCCACAATGTCTACACCTGTATAATGGGCTTAAATTCAGTAACTTACATTAAGTGGTTTCAGAGTGTTGACACATAGTAGGTGTTTAACAGGTGACCACTCTAATCACAGTTATGTCAGTAGTGCCTAGAGAGTACCCCAGATGCCCTCGCCCCTTTATCCTTTCCTGCCTTTCCAGCTCTCCTTTCCAGGTGACCCCCATGCACTGTCCTCTCCTCTGCCCCAGAGCGGCTCTTCCTAACTCTTTTGACTGCCTTCTTAGTTAGTGCCCAGGATTTCCAAGTCCGAACTCCTAGTCCAGTTCTCTCTCTAGAGCTCATTTTTACCTGCATTTCTCACGTGGCTTTATGGTAGGTAGCACCTTTGTTAAAATAGGTTCAAAACCAAACTCATCAGCTGCTCTCTTATAAATAAATGACAGCCCCCCATTTGTGTTAATTATGACAAAGTTTTAACTGTCATGTAATTTTATCAATGAATACAATACTATAAATCATATTTCCATTCTGTCACAGCTGGTCGTGACAAGGGATTCTGAATCAACAGTCAATTAAAATTGATTCCAACTTAGTAGGAGAAAGTCTCATGCACAGGGTCAGCCCCCATCCATTTGTCCCCTGGACTTGGAATCAGATTAGCTTTGCCTGGTAGGTAGCACGCCAAGTAGAAAGTGGATTAGCAGTAAACAGAGATTGAATATCTGCCTAGTGTTAATGCTAAGCTGGTAGAGAATGTCCACACAGTTATTTCTCCCCAGTGTAGTAAAACAACGTTTTCTTGGTGAGTATTGTGTATCTGTAAAGGACTTTGAGTTGGCCTGGGGGATCTAACCATGATCTCTAGCTCTTACCAAAGCCAGCCCCACCTTAGAGAGGAGCATATACCTACTAATTCTTATCTACCAGAAAGACTAAAATGGACAGTGAGACCCAGGGAGTCCATCCTAGGCTCAAGCTACCAGGACCCTGAAGCTCATTTACGTGGACTGTCCCTTGGCCTCACCCCCTTCATGTATGCACCTCTGAACAGTAACGTGGCTTTCCCACTCAAAGTGAGAACCAAGCCCACTTCCTTCAGTTTGGCCTAAGCTACAGGGCCTGTCTTTGGCCTTGTCCTCTGGCTTTCTTACAATTGCACATCTCCCCTAATGCATCTGTTCCCAGCCTTACAGGCCCTGCCCCTTGAAGCCCTGTACTACTCAGTGCAGAAATCAACACCAAAAGACCCAAAAGAAGTCCCTGTTATAAAGAATAGATTGTTTTAGGGTGTTCTTTTCATCTCATCTTAGAAGAACTTTGACAATAGGTACCTGTTTATTGAGATCTGCTATGTTTCAGGCAGTACATTAGATGCCTTACATTGTACATTATCTCATTATACCCTCACAGCAACCCTATAAGGAGGTATAATACCCCTTCTGAAAATGAGAAATCTATCATGGTAGAGTTAGGTGATTGCCCAAGATTTACATATAGTAAGTAGGGCAAAAGTAGGATTCAAACCTACAGACATCTGACATCAAAGCTTTGTAATTTTTTCTCTACACTGTAATGCCTTTGAGAGATGTGCAGTAACTTAGGGAGAATGTTGTTATAATTGAATTTTTAGTAATAAAAGGAGTATTTCTTGAGCGCACTGCACTTAAAGTGACAAAGATACTTCCAGATCCTTGCCGTCGAGGGGTCTGTAGTTTAAAGGCATATGTGTAAACTAAGACTCACCGTAGGATAGTGGCAGCAGGTGTCAAGAGCAGCAGATGCATGGGAAAGGACCTGCAATCCACCTGGAAGAATCAGGGAGACTTCACAGTAAGAACTAGCATTTGAGCTAGACTCAAAGGTTGAAAAGGAATTTCCCAAGTTGGTAAGATGAGGGAGCAGTGCTTGTGAATAGAGAACATTAAGAGCAAGGGCAAATGTGGGGAAGTAGCAGTGATTTAGCACTGCCTGAGGAAGGGCTAGCCCATGCTCCAGGAACGGTAAGCAAGAGGGTGTGGACCATCGTGCAGAGAAACTGGTTAGCTTCTGTCCTCTGCACGGTGGGAGGCTATTGAAGACATTTAAGCAGAGAAATGACATTATCAGTTTTACTTCTGTAATAATTTACCATGGTAACAATATAAAATATGAATCAAAGAAAATTAGATGAAAATAAAGGACTACTTATACTATTTCAGGTGAGTTGGTGAGGGTCAGCACTAAGGCAGTGGGGGTGGGGACCAAAGGAGACAGGACAGGCTGGGCCGTGATGGAGCAGAGAACCAAGTGACTGAACTCTCGGTTCACCACATTGGAGTCATCACAAAACCTTTTCTCGTCCCAGATTCTTGATCTGCCCACCTGCCTTTTCTCTAAATTAAAACAAGATAAGTAATAGTTTTCAATTCATGATACAGCTTTTCATTTACTTCATGTAAGCAATCACTTTGCATGATTTTTTACATTTTCACATCTGGATCATACAATGAAAAATTGTGGGGAACTCTCATAAATTTTATGAAATCTTTCAACTTCATCATGAAAACTTCAAAGTTAAAAACATATGGTTCATCCATCCAAGTCTTCTAGTACGTGAGCTTTTGGTCTGGAATTTATTCCCAGTCAAGTTATAATGTAAAATCACAAGTAAAATCACCATAGTTACTCCACATTACAACTTCTAACATCATCATGATACTGGATTAGATACGATTGTTCATTTCTCTTTTGCTTTTCTCTTTCCTTAGAGAACTCTTGAGAGTTGTGACTTGTGAACTAACTAATGCTCTTTGCAGTCTGCACAGCGCTCGCCATGACCTGCTTGCCCCACGCACTTCAAAGACGGGCGGAGCGTTTTAATGAGCTCTGCCAAGAAATAAGAAAAAGAGTAGATTTCCCTAGATTTGTGAACATGTACATTTGTACACACATTGCTATAGATACATATTCATCGATACACATATATCTATTGTGCCAACACTCAGGGTGTATGATGTAGAATTAGTAGGCTCATAGGTGCTCAAGACCAGTCTGACCATCCCTTCACATCCACCGTGATGTGCAGAAACATTGGTCCGTTTCCCTGTGATGTCTATAAAGACCA
The DNA here is from genome assembly GCA_007922815.1 of Macrotus californicus. NCBI lineage: Eukaryota > Metazoa > Chordata > Mammalia > Chiroptera > Phyllostomidae > Macrotus > Macrotus californicus. The sequence continues at coordinate 5,439 of VMDR010017877.1, read as the reverse complement.
CAGGTTGGTTTAGCCAGGTGTTTTTAAAAACTATTTCACTTTTTGTAAATTAGAGAACATAGAATAAGACATTCAAAACTTAGAAGAAAAATGTGTCTGCCTCAATGGTACTAAGTGATATGGCAAATTAATTTTACTAAAATAATATACCTTAAAAATTATTTCGAAACACCCACTAATAGATTTTGTACAACACTTGATAAATATTTTACTGTTGATGAGATAGTTACTGTTATCATTTTAAGCATGTACTAGGTACATCTGACTTCTCTTACCTTCATCTCTTTATTTCCCAGAATGGGAGGACACTCCTAAAACTGTATAAGGTAGCTGCCTTGAAACATGACATTAACTTATATGTCTTTAAGTCAGCATTCACCAGAATCTAATCTAATTGAAATAGTTTTGCCTATGTAAACTTCTCCTTTGTTTAAATAAGATGGCACTATTTAGTTTTGCCTTAAGCAAACGCAGCATTTGTTTGTCCATAAAACATTAGATCGAATGCACAGACTAATACGAGTAGCTTCTCATCATTCCACCGGTGTTGCTGGCAGTTGACCCCTTTGCTGTTGTGTGGTGTATTATTTTCACTGAAAACAAGGCCTCTGTCTTTAGCCCTCTTTGGGGGGGAAATAAATTTTTGTCAAGGGAACCTCCTATCACCTTACCATTACTGATTTTAATTTGGAAATGACTGCCTGAATTTACTCTGCCAATGCTCTGATAAAATGAATTGTGTAGGCATCTGCGTGTAAAGTACACTGAGTTTTTCTCCTTGTTTTATTGTCGTGCACCAGTATTACCTGGCTGTCTTTGCTGCCCTAAAAAAGCTATGTATTTGGCACTTTGTGGGAAGTACCATGCAATAAATGCTGTGGGAGATTGTTCCCTTCAATCCAGCTGTAGTTTATCTTCTGGTGTTGATTTTACTTATATATTTAGAGGTACAACGCGTGGGAGTTTTTGTTTCTTTTCTGTTGAAGCTGACATCAGATCCCAGTGTGGAGGGCAAGCACCATGGTGCTCTTGTAACTGGTGCGTTTTTCCTGCGTAGGCAATGCTTGACGTGGCTGCAGACCAGGGCTGGCTGGTGACGGCCCTGAGCATCACCAACCTGGTTCAGATGGTGATCCAGGGTCGGTGGCTGAAAGACTCTTCTCTTCTTACGATTCCAAACATAGAACAGCAGCATCTTCACATTTTCAGGTAATTGTTTTAATTTTCAATGTAACTGGTTTTTAAGTTTCAAAAAATTAGTTTCTTTATGCGTGTGGTCACTTGATTTTTGGGTTGTGTCTAGAATATATTGATTCTTTACATTGAAAATATCCCTGCTTCCCAGAAGGAGATGTGGCCTAGTGAAGTAACTTTCTCGCTGAGAATTGGGTCCAGTGCCAACCTCAACCACAGTTCATTTTAACCTTCTATGAAATTGTTTTCCACTTGCAGATGGGTACATTTCTATTTTAACTGCATTTATTCCTTTACAGTATCAACCTTTATTTTAAAAGATGCTAAACTGCGTCGTGGCCTAAAGCAAAATAAATTACCAATTTCTGTCACTGCAGAATAGATTTCAGGGGTCTGAAATCCATTGTAAAAAGTAAATTGTGCATCTACAAAATGTCTAAAGCTGGATATCTATATCAAGGTATAACCTGTGCTTAAAAGTTGAGTTTAAATTATCATCAACTTGTTTTACCCTTGGGTGCTAAGCACGTGGCTGCAAATATTTTAGCAAGGAAAAGAACAGCACACACCACAAGCAGGGCTGGCAGTGTTCTTTTCACACCAATGTCTCCCGCCAGTTGGGAGATACTTTATAGCCAGGATATTGGCTCACGGTCACGTAGATGAGCATAGCAGACTGACTGCAGTTTGCTGTCCTGTGCCCTCTGCCTCTTCTCAGATGGACTAGGAGTGCCAGTCATTTGAGGCATCTGCGTACAGATGCCAATCAGAACCTCAGACACACATGGGGTCTCCTCAGCAAAGCCTTCAATTTGTCTCAAGTGGGTTCCAGGGAAGTTGTTTCCATGATGCTGAAGCTCCACCATGGGATGTCCCTTGGAAAGCAAAAGGCACATTCAGAGAGTGAGGCACACCAGCAGCAGGTGGCATGAGGGGAAAACCAGACATCTCATATGCCTGCAGCTCAGTTTCAGGAGCCCTTCCAATGTGGTGCTAAGCGTTACGGGAGTTGGGTTTCAGTAGTAAAGCAGGCATAGAAGGGTGCGTGCCCGACACAGCATGCGGGTCTGTTATGGAAGCTCCTGCGGCCTACAAGCCTTGGTCCAGTTCTTTACCGTCACACTGAAAAGTTCTATATTTGTATAATTTTAACTATATGTTTCTTTTTGCTCTGTAAACAGCAAATGTAGAATAAGATTGAGGTGAACTACACTCCTGGAGATCAGCACTACTGTGAATCTCAAAGATTCTCAAAATGTACTTTTAACTGTATGTTCACAGCTATTTACAGTGAAACTTTATTCGAGTCATTTGCCTACACCATGAAAAACATGCCAGGGCTGCAGTTCAGTACCTAACCATGCAGCATCACTAATGCACGTTAGTGCCTCCTTGTAGAAAGAGACCTGCTGTCTGGGAACCCTGGCTGTGTACTGAGCTCACTTGCAAGCCACCCATTTTATGTAGTGATAGGGATACTACCTTGATTGATATCTTAAAGGATGCAAGCTGATTTTGAAACTTACCAATAAGGCTGTTAAAAAGTTTACAGTAATCTTAATTTTTAAAAACTGTTCAAATTGTATAAGCCACCATTGCCAGAAAAGCTCATTTGTGCAATGAACGAATTATTTGGTTGGTGTTGATACTGTGTCTTAGGAAATGGAGCGCAGGAACGAAGGGCCCCCGTGCCGGCTGCCATGGCGTCATCGAGTGTCTCCCTGAACTCATCCATGCCTGTGGAGGGAAGGACCATGTGTTCAGCTCCATGATAGAAAGTGAGCTGCCGGCTGCCAAAACGAAGCAGGTCAGGCCCATCTCTTCCGTGTTTTCAGGCTCCCTTACTCCGTCTGGAAGTTTATGCCAGGACTTTTCTAACTCAGAGTGCTGGTCATTGGAGTCAGAGTCACGTGGATTTAAACTCTGCCTACCATTTTCTAACCATGATTGCGAAGTTGAAAACAACATACCTGTCTGAGGAAGTTCTTGTCAGAATTAAGCAGGGTATTATTATGTAAACTGCTTTATGTGGTTCCTGATACAGAGTAAGAGCTCAATAAATGATATTAAAAATAAGCACAGCAACAATAATTAGAAGCAGCGCTGACGTCATGAGAAGATGCCCCAGTAGCTAGCTGAGAAGAGTCTGCTGTAGCCCGCCCACTGGGCCGCATTACCCAGGAAGGAGGCCTTCTCGACCCTTCAGGATAGTTTTTCATAATGTAGGTGCAAGTCCATTTTCATGCGCTTCCCTCTGGTGCTTTTTCATTCCCCACCCTTATCTTAATCACTTTATTGTAACTAGATTCTGAAGTATTCCTTCAAAGAAACTCCTCACTTGTATACCATACAACTTAGATAGGAAGCTAAATCTGTGGTGTGAAAGGCGTTAAGTCATCTCTCCAAGCCATCTTTGGAAATGCCAAAAATATGAATGAATGGTGCCAGAAATATTTGGCATCTCTAGACTGTTAAGTCTTAAGCAATTTTACCCTAAATACATCATAGTAAACATTCAGGATTTATAACATAATTAACATACTGACTTGTAAATGTAGGTGTTAAAATGAAGAAACTTATAAACCACGCCATTTTTTTTTCCTAGCGGAACTTATTTTTGAGGAAGACTTAGAAAAGGTGTAACAGGCATTAAAGCCTGATTGTTCAATTTCTGTCGAACCCAAAATTGGCACCAAAAACTACTTAAATATTCATAATAAGTGCCTACCTTTCTAACTAAATTACCATCAAAATTATGAATAAAAACAATGTATTTAAATCAAAACAAGGCTTCCATTAGCAACAACAGATTTATAACATAGCCATACATTGATTTCAAGCCAAGTTTTAGATGTGATGAAAAATTAGAACATTGTTTTAATTAGTTCAGGGAGAACTCAGAAGTAAACTTACTTAATTTATTTGCATAAATTGCCATTCTGTTATCTTTAAAACCAAATGCAAATTGGCTCAGTCTGATATGATGATGGTTATTTGGCTCAAAAGTGCTTCAATATGCAGAGCAATCTGGTGTTGGCGCTGCAGTGAGGCGATCCCAGGTAACATACAAATCCTGAATTATTCCAGAAATTAGTATGTTTAAAGCATCAATTTAAGTGCTAATTGCAGTAGTAATGAGAAAAAGCAGTACGACTGTGAGATTTGCATCTTCTACCCCATCAGTATGCCTGGACCGGCTGCTGACTGGCAGAGGATTTGGCTGCTAATTAAATAATTGTATGCATGGCAGTGTTCCTGCCTGATTCAATAGATGAAGATTAATCCTCAGATAAATATGTTTGGCTGGTATTGAAATGTCTTAGCAGTTTCTGTAAAAATAGCTCATGTTTTATATACGTGTGTGTGTGTGTGTGTACACACCCGACAAATATATATGTATACAATGAGGGTGAAAAATAATAATATTAAGTACCACAAAAAGCACGCCTATATATAAAAGCCAGATCTGATTTTTGTAAAGTAAAACCTCAATGTGTTGCCAATAGCTGAAAACATATATTGGTAACTAATTGAATAGTACAAGTAAAGAAACATACCAAGTCTTGCTTTATGTGGTAAATTTTACTTGTGTTGTCTCACAAATGTAAGTGCTTTACAGAAAGTGTGTATTTAAGTGTCCCCTTGACCACTGTCCCACTCTGGCCAGTGTCAGTGGACATCGAGCAGTAGACACAGCTTATAGACACAGTGACCGTTGGTCCCAGCACGAGGGAGGCTGTCACTTGTACCTTGAAGTACAGTGTAGACAGTTCTGTGCCTGGACTGTTTCAAGGTCTATTCCAGACCTACCTTCAGAATCACAAGACAAATTACGGGACTGGATTGGATTGAAAAATTTGCATTGGGTTTACATTTTTTAAATTCCTAAGCAGTAGTTTGATTTATCAGGTCTACCGTATTTCAGTTAGGTATATTCAGCAGCACTAGAGTCTTAACAAACAGAAAATCAAAGCCTGTAAGCAAATCTATGGCATATATTAAAGAAACTTTTTTTAAAAATTCAAGTATTCATGTACTTTTAAAAACTAACATAGAAAAAAGGACTCATGAACGTGAACAGTGTGGTGATTTGAAGGACAGTGGGGGGATAAGAAGACTAAATAGTAATGGAAAACATACGATTAAAAAAACATTAAAAAATAAAAACTAACTGCAAAGAGAACAACTGAAAACCACCAATATATTGAGAAGTTTTCTTCACGGATAGTGATAGTGCCACATAAT
>VMDR010017876.1:0-19684 GCA_007922815.1 Macrotus californicus | reverse complement strand
GAGGAAATCTGATCTCATATGCGTACTGACATTTATTATCACCTAGATATATGATTTTGTAAATTACACTGTTTTATTTTATTAATTCAATGGGATATGAAGAATGGTTTACGGTCAACTCCTGACTATCTGACAGGATCTGAATGGCTACCCGTCTTACCTAGGACCTTTTCACGTCCTACCTAGGACCTTTTTCACGTCCTACCTAGGACCTTTTCACGTGCAGCTTTTGCCACTCAGCCGGGGTTTGCTTTTTCCCTAAGCTGGCTTTCATGCCTCTAATCATCCAGCTGCCGGCAATGAAAAGCAGCAATCTTCTACATCTAAGTGGAGGTCACTGACCAGGAGAACAAGAAAGACGGTTCCTGAACAGAAGATAATTCTATAAAGTAGATAAATGCACGAAATGAATCACAAAACTGGATGAGATAATATGTGTTTATTATTGAAATAGTACTGCTGTTTGTTTTGACTTTATTCTTTTCCTTACTTTTTAACCCAAGGAAGACTACTCTGAAATACTTCTGTTAATCCGGTGAGTTAGAACAAATACCTGCTACTCATTTTCATTTTTAAAAAAGTCTAGAATGGAAAAGTTTAAAGGTATGAGTAAGCTATGAGATCACTTTGTTCCTAATCAACATTTAAATCTACAAAAATTTTCAATAAAAATATATTCACTGAGGTTCATTATTAAAAGCTACAAAATTTTAATTCTAGTAGAGCCCAATAAGAAAGTTAACTCTATAATTAACTTTACAAATTACTAAACTATAATAATATGTTCACTAAGCCTATAAATGCTTATTCACAGAAAATGCTGAAGAAATAAGTTAATTCCTAGTACAAGAAAAGACAAATCCAGAATTCTGTTGATCTACACACACTTGTGAGGACCCACAAATGCCCCAAAATGACGGAATGATGCACTGGCATTTTATTTTATGTCAAGACAGCTATGTTCTACACCTGTGCTGTCCAACACACCAAATACTAATAGCTGTCTATGAGTTAAAACTTCAGTTCCTCAGACTCCCTGGTCACATTTCAAGTGCTCCCTAGCCACATGCGGCTGGTGTCTGCCACGTTACACAGTACAGACAGAGCTTCCGCCACAGCAGACAAAGCGTTGAATGGCGCTATTCTCAACTACGGCAAAAAGCAAGTCTCTAAACACTTTAAATGTATCAATACAGGTTCAAATACTAAGTTTTTGATTGGCTATTTAACCGAAGGGAAAGGCATACGTTTACAAAAAAATAATGAAATGCAAATAGTAATCAATATTTTCAGTATATAAAATTAACTTCATCTGGCTTAATTTGAAATTATACCATATTGAATCTGAAAAGACTTTCAAGGTAATTTAATCCTGTGTCTTCATTGTACAGATGAAAAAACAATCTAGAGAATGCTACAAGGAAAAAACCACTCTCACTTAATATATCCCAAAAAAGGCACGACAAAAACAACCAAAGTTTCCTACAACTGATGATAAACTGAAACAAAGTAAGGCTAAGCTACGTGTCTCAGAGCCAGTTTTCCCACTGGGTACGCAGCTGTTGGGCACAGTAGCTAGGGTTTCAGGTTCTAGGGCTAGGCTGCCTCGGTTCAAAGGCTGCTCCCTTGACTTACTAGACCTGATACTTTAGGCAAACCATTTAGGCTCTCTGACCCTCCATTTCCTCAACTATAAAATTAAAAAATAAGTAAACTACTTCATAGGACTAAAATGATTGACTGAAATTATTCACGCAAAGCACTTAGAGAACCTGGCACACAGTAAGCCTTCAAAAAATGGAGCTGTTACACCCTGGCTGGTGTGGCTCAGTTGGCCGGGAGTTGTCCTGCAAACTGAAAGGTCACTTTGCAGTCAGGGAACATGCCGGGGTTGTGGGTTTGGTCCCCAGTTGGGGAGCATGCCAGAAGTGACCGATCAACGTTTCTTTCCCTCTTTCTCACTTCCTTCCCCTCCCTCTAGAATCAATAAAAAAAATTAAAAATGTAGTTATGAAACTTGCATTTTGTTTGAACCTGGTCTACTGGAGACGTCGATTAATTTCTATTCTCTCTAAGTTCTTAAGACAGAGAGGCACTCTGGAAAACATTCGAAGATCATTCTGGACACACTAGGTGTGGCTCTGCCACTTGTAGCCGGGGGAGGGTTTACATCCACATCTTCACCCACAGGCCTTAACACCTTTGCCATGAGAGTGTAGTACAAAGCCCCACAGGCAAACTGGGGGGTATAACTTTTTTAATGAAATAAACAAACTGACAAAAACACAACCAGGTTGGAATAAGTGGCATGTCTTTTTTATGTTGGCGACTGTGGCCAAATAAAAAAGTGAGAGACTGGATAATTGAAACAATTTTGAATGACAAGAGCTTAAAACTTCTCAGAAAATTATATACTCACATATCTTTTTAAAAAAATTTTTTATTGCTGTTCCATTACACTTGTCCCCATTTTTTCCCCATTGCTCTCCCCTGCCCTGTCCACCCCCACCTCCCACCTGCAATCCTCTCCCTACCCCACCCCCGCTGTCTCTGTCCATGGGTCCTTCACACACATTCCTTTATTTGACCCTTCCCCTTCTAACATTAATGTTTTGCATATTAGATGAAGTTTAAACAACTACATTTAAATTTTGAAATGCATATATTTATTTTCAAGAGTAATTTTTTAAAAATACACAAGACAAGCATGTAATCGTAAGAGTTATTCTTTCACTAAGTTTTAAGACATATCTATACAAATTCCTAGTTCACTACAGTACAGCAGGTACCTAACTTAATGTTATCTCCTGAAACTGTAGAGATGAGAATGGAATCTCTCCAGCTTTTACGTCTTACTCCAGAAAATGTTTAATTTCCATAGCAGAGGAGTAAGTTTCAATAGCATATGATATAGGCACCAGGTTGTCAAAGATAACCAAGACTGTTCTCAAATATTTTTATGCCCAGTTTCTGTCTTCTGGAATATTTTTAGAATTAAGCTGCAGTCACCTATATGAAACATAGTCCAAATCAAACCTCAAATTTCAATCAACCTGATATTTTAAAATCAGTTTTTCAAATCAAACATTTTCCTATTGATAGTTTTCAGAGTTCTAACTTCACTCTCTAGAGGTTAGCACCTATCATATATTGCATTTCAGTTAACTATTATATGTTCATTTTCCCTCTCATCACTAGATAGAAAATTTCTTGAGCTTTTACTCGTAGGATGCCCAAATGAAACTAACACATTTGGTAGACATTTTGAAAATATATGTATGAGGTCTGTCTGGAAAAAGACCAGCTATTGTTAATATAAAGCGAACAGTTTGTGAGACATCGATGTACCCTGGTAGCCAAGGAGAGTGGACTGGGATGTGCCTGTGTGAACAATGATGACCTCACTGTACTAGTCAGTGGGGGTGGGGAGGAGGTGCAGTTGAGTGAGCAGGTGCACTGTGGAGCTATCGCATTCAAAATGATCGAGTGAGTAGAGCAATGAATCTGCATCAAATTTTGTGTTAAGTTTGAACATTCCTCCACAGAAACTATTGGAATGATTCAGAAGGCCACAGCTATGGGCAACTGGTGATTGGCAGCTTCATCATGACAATGAGCCCGACTATGCATCATGTCTCGTGTAGTTTTTTGGCAAAACATCAAATCACCCAGGTGATTCAGTACCCTTCAGCCCAGATTTGGCCCCCTGCAACTCTGGCTTTTCCCAAAAGTAAAATCACCTTTGAAAAGGAAGAGATTTCAGGCTGTCAATGAGATTCAGGAAAATAAAACAGGGCAGCTGAGGGTGACTGCGGGAACTGTGTGAGATCCCGAGGGGCCTACGTTGAAGGTGACTGAGGCATATTTTCCTATGTGCAATGTTTCTTGTATATTCTTCAATAAATGCCTCTATTTTTCTTATTACATGGCTGGATACCTTCTGGACAAACCTCATATTAATTGATTATTTAGTGATGCAGAATGGAGTCAGGGCACCAGACCCTATTCCTCACTCCGATATCACTACAGTGTGTTCTCGACTCGAGCTTCTTCAGAGGGCAGGCTCTTTGGCTTTGAAATGGAATGATTACACAGGCTCATCTCTAAGATCACTTATATTCCTAAAACTTTATGCATTTATGTATCCACTTAAGTTTATATAACTATATTCAAACTTTGAACGGTGTATATTTTCAAGAGTAATTAAAAAATACAAACAGATATCATTGGTAAAGTTCTTTCATTAAGTTTTAAGACATATCAGTAACATCTCCTTGTTCACTACAGTAGAACAGCAACACGCAACTGATAACACTGCTCCAAATAAAAGTTACAAACAGGTCAACCTGTTGTATTTCAAATAACTGTCCCCATGAGGCATCATTTTAATACTTTCTATATCACCTCACAGGATTTATTTAAAGTTCCAAAACTACCTTTGGTTTACATTAATAAACTTACATAAAAAGCTGGCAAACATAAGTACCAAGCTTTCACTAATAGTTAAAGCTTAGGAAATAATTTATTCATTGGAACAATTTAAAAATATGTAGATAAATATCTAAAGTTTCCACTCTGTTTTCTGTAAATATCCAAGATTATCCCATAGCTGTGAGCTTCAGATTATTGTCATCTAGGGGAGAACTGACTGGGTCACTTAATAACAGAAATGCAGTGATTCCCCCTATCCACGGGGTATGCATTCTCAAGACCCCCAGTGGGTGCCCAAAACTGTATCGTTCAGTAGTAATGACTGAACCCTATATACACTTTTTTTTCCTATACATACATACCTATGATAAAGTTTAATTGATAAAGTAGACATAATGATTAACAATAATAACTAATAATGAAATAAAAAGTAATAACAACATACTGTAATAAAAGTTTGGTGAATGTGGTCCCTCTCTCAAAATATCTTCCTGGACTACATGCACCCTTCTGGTGATAATGTGAGACGGCACAATGTCTATGTGATGAGATGACGCGAGGGGACAGACGAAGTGCTGTGACACGGCTTCAGGCTGCTCTATGGGAACTGCAAGACAAGCACCGCGGTACCATTACTGTCAGCCTGGTAACGGAGATGGCTCCTCACAGGGAGTGCGCTGGACAAAAGGACCAGTTCCCGTTCTGGGTGGGATGGAGTGGGACGGTGCAAAATTCCATGATGCTACTCAGAATAGCACAAAGTTAACACTTATCAATTGTTTTTTCTTTTTTTATGAAAATTTCCATTTCATATTTTTTAGATGCGACCAACTGTGGGTAACTGACAAAAAGCCAAACTATCGATCAGGTGAGGCTACTGTATATAGATCACAGAAGAGTCTGCTATCATTATGAAAAATATGAACACTGTACAGGCCAGCACTTGCCAATAAAAATCACCGATATGATTCAATTACCAATCACACTTTTTGTAATACAGTTAGCACGATTTAGCTTAAATTTACACAGCTTTAAATTAACAGGGAAAACAACAACTCATCAGGCACAATTGACTCTCTACACTTTCTGCGTTCTTTTTATTTTATAATATCGTATGGTTAGGTACTGCATTTGTGCAACTGAAAAAAGATAATGAAAGTTCTACCTCTACAATGGCTTTTTATTTTTTATTTTTTTATTTTTATTTTTTTTTTAGATCTCCGTATCACATACTAAAGTGTGTTCATTGATAATTCGTATGATTGTACATCCAACTTTTCTGGAGCTCCTGAGAATTAACACCTAGTGTGACTAATTACTAGTGAAACATACGCCATATAATCTGATCTCACTATTTCAACAAAATGAATGACTAAATCTTCCCAAATCAATTTTGCTTTATCAATACCAAAAAAAGAAAAAAAGAAAAAAACTGTTTCTTTCATGCTAAATTACAAAGTTAGCCTTAAACATGTTACAAACACAGAAACACTAAAAGATCCTGTTTACACAAACTGGAATAAATCATCAGGCATCCCCTCAAGGGCTAAGATGTAATTTACTCCTGGTGATACAACAAATACGATTTGTTATTTGGTCATTCTGAGTTTTAAAATCGGAGCTGAATCTGACAAAGGCAAATACATTTTTTTACACAACAATCCTGATATACTACATGTTGAGAGGGACTAAAGTTTTGCCGCTCCAAAATGTGCCTTTTGGGATAAAGATTTTAAGCTGGTTATAAAGAAAAAAAGACTCCGAGAAAGTCTGACCCTCCTACTTTACCTGACTAAAGGAATTCAGATAGAAAAGCTTGTTTACTGGGAAAGAGCATCACCTTAGCATCCTAACAGCAACTACAAGGGTGAGGGGGAGATGTAGCAAAGCCTGTTTGCAGACTTCCCTCGGTGTCCCACTGTCTCTGGGTGGCCCGGAAAGAATCTGTTTGCCACACGTTTGCTCCTTTCACCCGCAAACTGCCTGCTTTCTCTCTGAAATCCCAGATCTCTGCCCACTTCTCCTCTGTCTAAAATGGCATATAAACCTCCACTGCCCAATGTGTCTTCAGGTTTCAAACCTGCTTTTTTTGCCCCCACTATACATCTGTATAGCCGTACAGAAATTCAATTTTCATGGTTTTGGGGGTTTTTTTTTTTCACGGTTTGAGATAAAGTGTGGCCTTCCTGCACTTTCAGATCTCGGAAGAAATCCACCGTATTCTGGAAGCTCTTCAACTCCCAGTGACCTTTAAGTTGTAGCAGATTCTTGACTGTCCTAAGAAAAGACAAGCCTGCATTGCTTTTTTTTTTTTTCTCTAGTTGACAAAGTTGCCTGTTCAGTTTTATCATATTTCCCATGCCTACTCTGAAGAGGGAGGATCTTTAAAACATAGTTTCACATTCAGGATTAAGGTCACCTGCGAGAGCCAGGTGATAAGGTTGGGTTCCAACGGTGATGGAGGGAAAAGAGCCAGTTCTGCCCACAGCACTACCTGTGGCTCCCAAAGAAGGGGGGGCGGGGGCGAGGAAAGCGAGGGCTGGGATGGGACAAGGCACTTCTTTATTCGAACCACATCTGGGGAAGTGTTTCAGAATGAGTGAGTCCCCCTCGCGCTAGTGAGAAGGGGAATCACGGGGACCACTTCGCTCCCTCCTCTTTACTTGTGGCCCTGCGCGTCCAGCCCTCACGCCTGGGGGGAAGGAGGTAGCCGAGGAAGGTAGCTGGTACCCAGGGCCCCCTCAAGCAGCTCCCGATCGTGGCTGCGAGGCCTGGACCATGCCCGCGGCCTCGAGGCACCAACCCAGGGGGGCGCTCGGCGCCCCGCGCCGGCCTGTCCGGAGGGTCCCAGACCCGGCCCTTGACTTACCGCTCTCCACCTCGCTCCCTTTCTTGGCGGTTGCCGCGTTCCCCATGCCTGGGGCGATGGAAAGATGGGGTCAGGGAGGGGAATGGGGGCTGGGGCTATCCCCGCCGCTCCACAGGCAGAAATGCAACTCCCGCTTCGGCACAGGTCAGGGCGGTGAGTCCTCCAGGAGCTGATGCCCCGACGCCGGCGGGAACACTGGGCTGGTTCTGAGCGCCGAGCTCCCGCGAACTCCCCTGCCCCGGCGGCGGCACAGAGCACGGCGGTAGCAGCCGCGGGACCCACCGGTAGCCGCGAGCAGACACTCCCCCTTCCCCCGCCCCGCCCTCCTGCGCGCCCCGGAGCCGCCGCGCGCGCGGGCCCGGCCCGGTCCCGCTCCGCCGGCGAGCGCGTGTGCCGGAAGTGACGCGCGGGCCCGGGACGCGGACTGCCGGCCGAGGGGCGTCGACCCGGCGGGGCCGGACGGGGCCCCGCGTGCTAGGTGGTCCGGGCCCCCCGAGCCGGATGTTGTCGTCCGAGCTGGTGTCTGCGTGCGCCGCCCCGGAGCCCGGCGTCCCCACTGCCCTGGAGCGGCGCCACAGGGACCCGTGCAGGGACTTGGGTTGCTTTGCGCCCCGCAGCGCGGCGGCGGCCCGCCCCCCGCCCCAGTCTAAGGCCGCCTTCTGCCCACAGCCTCTGCCAGAGTGACCGCACCGTGGGGTGGATCACTGGCTAGGTGATATCCCCGGTTCTCGCCCCTGCAGCTGCGGAAACAATCTCGTTCGTAATCCCGATCGTGGTCCTGCGCTTCTCTTGGCCTCGCAGGTGCAGGTATTAGCTGAGCCCACCACGTTGTCCTCCTGGTTCTTAGTCACAAGCCCTTCGATGTCTCCAGTGCAAGTTTTCATTCGCCCTGGTGTCGCGGGTCGCTGGCACAGGTTTTGTAAGGCATCTGAGGCGGAGATAAAGGAAAATTTTACTGTTTCTGCAGAGTGCCTAGTGATGTCCGGCGTTGTGTGTAGCAGTTTTCTGTGTATGTCAAAATAAACGCATTCCGAATTGGTAGTTGCGTTTTTATTAATATACATCTTAGAGAAATTAAATTTGCGAATAGCTTTACTTGCCGGGTAATTTATGTGGCACTAGGTTAATTTTTGTTGCAAATTTGTTTGAACTTTGCGCTGTGGGCATTTAGTTTCTATTTAGTGTAGAAAACATAACTTCCCGACTTTGATTGTTGAGCATCATCCCTAAAAGCCAAAGGTCTCGGGTTGGAATCCGTCAGGGCTCCTGTATGGGTTGTGGCTTTTCGGTTGGGTCACATGCTTGAGGCAACCTATCCATCAGTGTTTCTCTCACACATGATGTTTCTCTCCCTTCCTTTTCCCCTCCCTTTCCCTCTCTCTAAAAGTACATAATTAAAATTTTTTTTTTAAAGGAAGAAAAAGACTAACTACTCGAGGGACAGAGACCACGTAAAGTATTGTGTTCCCCAAGGCAGTAGGTGTTTAATGGATACCTGCTGACCTGAAAGTAAGCCAAGGAAATATGTCACAATTTTTTAATTGTATTTTGTCTATTACCATTTATCCCCCTTATAACTGCCCCTCCCAAATATCACACTGTTGTCCACATCCATGAGTCCTTTTTCCTTTTTGCTCCATCTGTCCACCCCCTAACCCTGCACTGGAGCTGTCAGCCTGCTCTCTATCTATGAGTCTGTCTCTATTTTACTTGTTAGTTCAGTTTGTTAAATAGATTACACATATGAGTGAAATCGTGTGGCATTTGCTTTTCTCTGACTGGCTTATTTCACTTAGCATAATGTTCTCCAGATCCATCCATGCTGTTGCAAAGAGTAAAATTATCTTATTTTTTATGGCCAATAGTATTTCATTATGCAAATGTTCCATAGTTTTATTCACTCATCTGGTGGACACTTGGCTGCTTCTGTATCTTGCTGATTATAAATAACGCTGCAATGAGCGTAGGGGTGTTTATGTTCTTTCAAAGTAGTGTTGTTTCAGGTTTCTTCAGATAAATTCCCAGAGGTGGAATCACTGGGTTATAAGGCAGTTCTGTTTTTAATTTTTTGAGCTATCTGCATACTGCTTTCCACAGTGGCTGTATCAATCTGCATTCCCACCAACAGTGCAAAAGGGTTCCCCTTTCTCCACATCTTCACCAGCTCTTGTTTGTTGATTTATTGATGATCATCACTCTGACCGTGTGAGGTGACATCTCATGGTTTTAATTTGCATCTTTCTGATGGCTAGTGACATGGAGCATTTTTTCATATGTCTATTGGCCATCTGTATGTCCTCTTTGGAGAAGTATCTGTTTAGGTCCTTTGCCCACTTTTTTAAATGGATTGTCTGTTTTTTTGGTGTTGAGTTTTATAAGTTCTTTATAAATTTTGGATATTAATCCCATAGCAGATGTGTTGGAATGTGTTCTTCCATTTAGTGGGTTGTCTTTTTATTAGTGGTTTCCTTTGCTGTGCAAAAACTGTTTGATTTAATATAGTCCAATTTGTTATTTTTTCTTTTGTTTTTCTTGCTTGAGGAGATATATTAGTAATAATATTGCTATAAGCAATGTCTGAGATTTTACTGCCTATATTTTCTTCTAGGAATTTTATGGTTTTGGGTCTAACATTTAAGTCTTTAATCCGTTTTGAATTTATTCTTGTGTGTGGCATAACTAGGTGGTCTAGTTTCATTTTTCTACATGTATCTGTCCAATTTTCCCAACACCCTTTCTGATAGTTCATTATTGGCATGTAAAAATGCAACTGATTCTGGATATTGATTTTGTATCCTGCCACTTTACTGAATTTATTTATCAGTTCTAGTCGTTTCTTGGTGGGATATTTAGGGTTCTCTACATGTAGAATCATATCATCTGCAAATAAAGACAGTTTTACTTCTTCCTTTCCAATTTGGATGCCTTTTATTTCTTCGTTTCTGATTGCTATGGCTAGTACTTCCAGTACTATGTTCAGTAAGAGGTAAAAGCAGACATCCCTGTCTTGTCTGGGAGCTCTTTGTTTCTCCTTCAATTTTAAATGATAGCCTTGTCGCATAAAGTAGCTTTGGTTGTAGGTCCTTGCTTTTCATCATCTTGGTATTTCCATGCAAACCCTTATGGCCTGAAGAGTTTCTGTTGAAAAATGAGATGACAGTCTCCCTTCTGGATAGCTAACTGCTTTTCTCTTGCAGCTTTTAAGATTCTATGCTTGTCTTTAAGCTTTATCATTTGAATTATAATGTATCTGGGTGTGGGCCTCTTTCGGTCCATCTTGTTTGGGACTCTACGCTTCCTGGTCCTCTGTGACTTTTTTCCTTCTCCAGGTTAGGGAAGTTTTTGGTCATTATTTCTTCAAAAAGATTCTTGATCTCTTGCTCATTCTCTTCTCCTTCTGGTATTCCCATGATGTGGATGTGTGGATACTGTTATGCTTCATGTTGTCCCAAAGGTTTCACAAACTCATTATTTTTTAAAGTTCTTTTTCCTTTTTGCTGCTTTGATTGGGTGTTTTTTCCTACCTTGCCTTCCAAATCGCTGATTTGATCTGCTTCATCTAACCTACTGTTTATTCTTTCCAGTGTATTATTTATTTCAGATATTGCATTCCTTATTTCTGCTGGTTCTTTTTTATGGTTTCTCTGTCTTTTTATGCTGTTGAGTATCCTTACAATCATTATTCTAAACTCTATATCTGGTAAATTGCTTGCCTCCCTTTCTTTTAGTTCTGGAGAACTCTCTTGTTCTTTCATTTGGGACCTGTTACTTGTCTCCCCATTTTAGCTGCCTCTTTGTGTTTGCTTCTATGTATTAGGTAGATCTGCACAGACTTTGGTGCAGACAGCCAGATGCTGCCTGTGACTGGCCCTGGACAACCTGTTTGGAGCTATCAGCAATCCACAGCTTGTGGCTCCTTCTACTGGACTTGAGTGTGTGGAGACAGGGCCAAGCTGCTCACCAAGGCTGGCTGTACCAGCACTGGGCCCTGTGGGGGAGAGTCAGCTAAAGTCTCAGGGTTCCCAGAGATCAGCCTTGGTCTGCGGGCTGTATAGCAGGCTTGTCATTGAAATAGCCTCCAGCTCTACTCCTCCAGGTTTACGAAGAAGTCCTGCTAGAGGGGCTATTGCTTCCTCTCAGGCCGATGCCATTCGGAGAGCAGTGCTCTGCCTGAGAAAGATGGCTCCAGCAGTATGGGGAGTGACTCAGCACAGGGTCCTGGCGGCTGTTCCTTCAGTTCTCTCCCCAGAGACACCAGCCCCAGACTTTCCTCACTTGCCTCTAGTCCACTCTGCCCTCACTCTGCCAGAGCCCAGGATAAGTGGCTGCAAACAAAATTTTGTGCATTGGCCCTTTAAGAGGCTCTCTGCATCTTGAGCCATCTCTCCCTGATAGAAACCCTGATGCTTTTCACAGCCGGGTGTTATTTGGGTTCCTTTCTCACATCTGGTGTTCTAGGCTGGGGAGCCCAGCTTGGGGTTTAGACCCCACACTTCTGAGGGGATACAACTGGCTGGCCACTGAAATATCCCTCCTGAATTTCAGCTGCCACCCATGGGAACGCAGCAAGCCCTCTCCTGCCTCCACACTTCCTATCAGTCTCATTGTGGTGAAGTGGTTTCTTCAGTCTGTCCTTGGTTATAAGGCTTCTCTCCAGCTAGTGTTCAGTTGGTTATTCAGGATGATTTTTCTATAATTTAATTGTAATTCCAGATTGGTCCTGGGAAGAGGTTAGTGTACCTTCCACCTACTTCTCTGCCATCTTGGATCCCCCTTAGAATTTTTAAAAAGTCTTTTTCATTACTGACAAAAACAGAATGGTAATTGTAGAAGTGTGTCAGTAAGCTCTTTCTGCTATTTTTTATTACCAATTCTGTTAAATGAGTTTAACAAGTGTTTATATCATGTATACTGTATTTTAAGTACTAAAAAAATAGTAACTCAAGAACCCTACATGTTGCTTTACTATCTTTATTTTACTTATGAGCAAACTGAGACAGAGAGAAATTAAGCAACTTAGCCTAGGATACACAGCTACCACATTTTGCCATATGCAATGCACACTTTTTTGCCCAGATTTTTTAGGGAAAAATAAGGATACGTATTATGCATGGGTATACTAATTCTGTACCTATATAAATGTTTTAATTTCTTTTATTTATGCTTATGTGTTAAAAGTGTAACTCTAGAAAACAATAATGACATCCATATGCAAAATAATACCCTGGTATACAATAATTGGTTTTGTTTCTAAATATAAATAAATTAAAAATTGAATTTAAAAAATTAAAATGAAAGATTTTTTTCCTGAAAGTTTGGGCCAACAACGTGGGTGCACATTATACATGGCAAAATACGGTATTTGGTGGGAGCCAAATTTGAACCTAGACAGTTGGCTTCCAAAGTCTGACCTTTAACCATCATGCTGATCAGAAACCTATTGACTGAGTGGCAAATTGCTTTCTCTCCATTTGAAATCCCATTGACTTGAAAAGGTACATGCACGATGAGTTCACTACTTGGGGAAATTCATTTTTGTGTAGGTTTCCATTAAACCCAAGTAACATGAAAATGACAGAATGAAGGGTTTGGACTAGATTAGATTTTTGGTCTAGATTAGATCGTCAGATTTTGTGTCCGCACACAACAGGGTTGCAATAGGGTCACTCCCTTTAAATCCCACTTGGTTTTGTGTTGTTGTGACATTTTGCCCAACATACGCGTAGAAACTTCAATAAATAGCAGTACGCCATATGTATGCCAAATTAAAGATATCTTTTTGATATACTTTATTCTAGAAGGTATCTTTTTAGAATCCTGGAATTCGTACAATGCCCTCATTGGGGCGAGTTTCAAAAGGTATGCCTTTTTAGAAACCAGTTTTAATAATACAAGAGCAGTTAATGCATAATTTGTTCCTTAACATAATTTTGAATTCCATGTCTCTAATAAAAGGGCAGCCATCTGTTTAATAAACCATTAATTTGCAAAGGAGACAGTTAACAGTGATTACAGAGTTAGATACATCAAAACGACATTCTGGAAAATTAATAAGCAAAAAATTCAGCTTTACAAAATGTCTCCCTTTCTCAATTTAACTTTCTTACTGGTTAAAAAAGCAAGTGAATTATTAATAAAGAAAAACATGATCAATAATTGGAAATATCCTATTATTTTTTCTTATATTATTATTTGTTTCTTATAGTAACTTCCACTGCTGCTCTGATCAAGGAAAATTGTACTTTAACAGTATGAGGGGGATGCCCCCCAAAATGGAGTTTATTTATGAAGGAAATTGCACATTTATTCTTACATGTTTAAACTTTAGTTACTTTAAAAGTGCTCTCCATTTGATGCAATGCACCTATCGGGACTTTTTTCTACTGCTCAAAATGGTTTTGAACTCATTGATTTTGACGCCTTTTAGTGCTTCTGCCATTTTTTTGGCTTCACCTCTTCTACATCAGCTAAACATTTCTCTTTGAGGTCTTTTTCTCAGGTGGGGAAATAAAAAATGTCGCTTGGGGCGAAATCAGGTGAATAGGGAGGGTGGGGCATGGGAGTGAGGCCATTTCTGGTCGAAAACTGCTGAACACTCAGCACAGTGTGGGCAGGTGCGCTCACAAATCACCCATCGTGAAATGGGCAAAAGCATTGAAAGAGTCTTCCCAAAAAATCACGGAAGCCGAGTGCAGCTTCTGACAACAATGCCAGCCAGTTCGCTGATAGAGTTCCTACAACACAAACGTAGCCGGGGAAGCCTGTACGAGGCCCACCCTCCAGGAGATAATTTTGGTTTTGGGGGGAGGAGGTCCACCCTGGTATAGATTTATAAGTAGTTTTTAATTAGTTAACATTCACAATAATTTAATTGTAATTATATCCAAGTTGCTTTTTCATTAATTGAAAAGGGTGCTCTGTGAGAATTCATTGTTTACGTTTCAAGAATTTTTTTTACCCTCTAAAAGGGGCGAATATTTCCTTAACTGTTTAGTTATTCTTGAATGATTGGAGTCTGAGGTTAGCATGGAGCAATGCTGTCTTTGCCACAAATGACTTTGTTACAACCTAGAGAAGTACAAAGGTAGAACTAGATCTTGTTTTTCTACAAAAGCAGATACAGTAAGTAGAAAGTCGTACAGAGAAAAGACTTTGAGTCCCATTCTAAATTATGTTGTATCTAAGAACATTCAGCACTATGTAGCAAAGAAAATTGTACCAGTGGTAGCTGCTTTGGAAATAATATGCTTATATTTTCTAGTACTTTATAAAATAGGGGTGTCCAAACTTTTGGCATCTCTGGGCCACACTGGAAGAAGAAGAGTTGTCTTGGGCCACACATTAAATACATTGCAACACGTAATCACAAAAAATTCTCACGTTTTAAGTAAATTGATGACTTTGTATTGGGCCACATTCATAGCCATCCTGGGCTGCATGTGATCCACAGGCCACAGGTTGGACACTCTGTGTCACATGCCGTTTTTTAAATGTGACCCCCACAATAAGCCTACAGAAGCAAAACACATTACATTAGCCCCATTTTTCAAATGAGCAAAACAACAGTTTGAAGAAATACAGTAACGAGGCCAAGGTCACTCAAATGGCAAATGGCAGAAGAGTGGATTATATGGTATCACTGTGTGAGACAAACGTAATCTCAGTCCTCGTGAAAGTGGGTTTTGTGTCCCCATTTTGCAGATGGGAAAACTAAGGCTTAGAAATAAAGAGACTTGGCCCTCTTCTTCCTAGCCACCTCTTCACTCAGGAGTCAGAAAGAGGGCGAAAAGTTGGTAAATTGTTATTTTTATTTATTTTGTAGTTTTTACTTAAATCATCAACTTGATTTCAAAGTCCTTTTAAAGTAAAGCACCCTCAAAAGCCCCAGTATGTCAGAAATACTTATGTTTTCCTTTATAATCTCCAGCAAAGACAAGCTAGAATTGATTATTGTTGAAAAATATGACCAGGTTATTTTGTTTTTATGTTGTATTTTACATCAAATATGTGCAAGTGAGAATTTATTTAACTATCATAAGATTATTATGATTATTTTGAATAACTAGTTATCCATGTAGTCTATTTTTCATTATTGTCCAGTATTATATGTCCTAGACCAAAGGATTCAGCATTAAATATCAGGCAAAGGGCAGGATAATTCTTCTAAAAATGAAGAATTTTATAGTTAATAAGTTACAAATATGATAATTGTTCAAGTCATTCTAATACAGTAGTTTTCTTTTGGGGCAAAATTCTAACCCTTTTGTGCAATACCAAACCTGTTATCTGAAGTCCGGTGTTCACGTTTTTGGGTGTCCCGTTGTAGATGGGAGACGCAGTAGTTGGCTGTAGGTGGTTAAGTGACCTGCTCAAAGCCAACCAAAATGAGCTGGTACCAAAGAGGAACTAGAGCTCATCTCTCGCAGAGGGGCTGGAATACAAACTGAAAGCACCGAGACAAGTCACGCAGAGTGTGAGGTGGCAGCGTGACAGCTCTGTGGGGATGACAAAAAGCAGGCACATGTGGCGTCAGATCAATGCAGAGGTTGTGAGCACAAAGACGCGGGTCAGAGCCGCAGCTCTGGGTGGAATCCCACGAAGACAGAGTGTAAAGCCAATGGAACAACAACAGGAAATACACTGTTTTCAGTATTGCTTCTTTTCCCACAGTTCAGCTTTTAGGCAGGGAACTCAACTGGCCTACCTTGGGTTAGGTTTCTGCTTGTTACCCAGAACAAGGTGACCCCAGTCAGGGGTGTCCAACCTGCAGTCTGCCCCCTGTGAATGCTGCCCAACACAAAATCATAAATTTACTTAAAACATTATGAAATTTGTTGTTTTTGTTAGTATTTATATATTTAATGTGTGACCTAAGACAACTCTTCTTCTTCCCGTGTGGCCCAGAGACGCCAAAAGGTTGGACATCCATGGAAGCAGTCTCAAGAGACTCATCAACAGGGAATCAGAAATTTCCCAATCACAAAAAAGATGGCATAGAAGTTGAGTACTCAATAAAACAAGTATTTCCTATAGTGCCTTTATAACAGAATTAGTAAAGACAAGTATTTCTCCTCACTGGAACTGTGACAGACTACACTGTCTCTCCTCTAAAAAGTGTGGCGGACTTCATCATACAAATCATAGATTTTTTGGTTTTGTTAAATATTCCAGAAATATTCTGTTACCTGATGTGGGAGACAGAATAATGAGTTTAGCAAGGTTGCACAATACCAGGTTGTTATTTTAAAATCATATTTTAAATGTTTGTGTTTTAGTAATAAACATGTGGAAATTGAAATTTTAAAAATTCAACTTACAATAGCATAAAGTATATGAAATATTTGGGAATAATCTGGCAAAAGATGTGCATGATCTATAAATTGAAACCTATAAAACATTGTACAAGAAGTTAAAGAAGAACTAAATAAATGGAGAGAGATATGGTGTTCAAAGATCAGAATACTCAGTTTCAAGATGTCAGTTCTCCCAAAATGATCTATAGATTCAGTGAGATTCCAAGCAGAATTATAGCAAGTTTTTTATAAAATTGACATGCTGATTCTTAAATCCACATGGAAATGCAAAGGACTTGAAATAGCTAAAACAACTTCGAAAAAGAAAATGGGGTTGGGAGAATTTACTTGACAAAGACTTATTATAAAACCACAGGGTGTTAGGGTTTTGCAGAGGAACAGAGCTGCCAGCTTGAGGCACCAGGAAAGTCGGCGATATGACTTAGTCTGCGTCTGAGGACCTGAGAGCTGAGGGAGTTGATGCCATGTAAGTCCCAGAGCCCCAAGGCCTGAGGACCAGGAGCTCTGTCATCTGAGGTCAGGAGAAAATGGATGTCCCGGCTCCAGAAAAAAGAATTCACGCTTCCCCCACTTTTTTGGTTCTATTCAGGCCTTCAGATTGGGTGATACCCACTCACATTGCTGAGGGTAAGTGGATATTCTTTATTCAGTCTACTAATTCAAATGCTAATCTCTTCTGAAAACACCCTAATAGACACACCCAGAAATAATGTTGTACCAGCCATCTGGGCATTCCTTAGCCCAGTAAAGTTGAAACATAAAATTAACTATCATATACAGTAATCAACAGAATATGCTGTTGGTATACAGACAGGTAAATCAATGGAACAGAAGAGAGAATCTGGAGAGACAAAGATGTATACATTTTCAGTCGATTCTTGACAAAGGCACAAAAAGGTTAAGTTACACATTCCATGGAGAACAGTAGTCATTACATAAATGGTTCCACAGCCACTAGACAGCCATGCTAAAAAAACTTTGACCCACACATCACACTATATAGAAAAACTAACTCAAAATGTATCATACACATAAATGTAAAACCTAAAATTATAAGAGATTTTTCTAGTTAGGTTTAGTTACTAATTTCTAGTATTGCATTGTTGTCAAAGTACGTTCTCTGTATTATTTCACTCTTCAAATTTTGGGGGGGAGTTTATGGTCAAATTTTGTTTATGCTACAGTGTGCATGAAAAGAACTCTTCCACGGATGAGTAGAAATCAGTTCCATGGCAGTGTCTCTGCCGGTCAGCCCTGAGCTCCCTCCTTCCTGGGGATCCCTCACCGCCGTAGTGAAGCAAGTAGCCTCTGGGCTCTTCTGGGAGATCAAGTCAGGTGGTGGGTTCTCCACTCTCACGTTTATTCAAAATTCACCCACCTGGAGCGAGCTGAGCCTTTCTTTAGCACCATTCCAACACTGTTCCAGTATTCCCATCCCTTTTATGTAGACATTGTTATGTCCAGACTTCAGAATGCCTTCTCTGGCTCCAGAAGTCCTTGCCAGAGTGTTGCATCAAAAGGCATGAAGAATATTCCTCATGTCAATAAAATTTCTTCTCTCCAGTCTTATATTTCCCTACATCCACTACTACCAAGGTATTCCCACAGGTGTTCCCCCAATCCCTGCAAGTACTTTCTAGCCAGGACCTAAATGTCCTTTCATTTGAGGTCAATTTCTGTTATCTGAGGTAGCTATGTTCTATAAAGTCACTAAGCCGTTATTCCTAGATTAAATACAAGGTTAGATTTCTGGTAGCCTTAGTTCATAGCATTTTCCTTAACTGATCAATACCTAACCTTGTTTTCTATGTGTTGCTGTTCAAGGCACCTCATTTAATTTATATCGTTGATTCACTAACATTGTATAACTCCTGACTGAAGGTAATCTAACATACTTATTTTCTCCCTAAGGCACATCACAGTTTTCTTGCACTTAGAAACATTAGATAGCATTTCAGAACTACCTTTGGAGACTGTTTTAAATGGCAAAATCACCACAAAAAGCACAAAATGTGACAAACAAACAAACAAGCATGGCATTAGATACACTGGAAAAAGGATACTTGTTTAAAGTATGCGAGCTGAAACAGGAAGGTAGAGTGTGGCCTTGTTCGACCGCATCTGGGTATCTGCACCAAGCAGCTCAGGTTTTTTGCAGCCATGCACTTGACCGCAAACAAGCATGGAAGCGCTGTGAGTGCTGGTGGGGGGTTACAAATGAACTTTAGCGAGGAGGCAGATTTTCAAATCTGGAGTCCATGGATAATCATGATCCACTGTATGTCCTTAAGCAGGGACTGTATCTCCCTGTTCAGTACAATGAGAAGAGGAGAAGGTAGATCTTGAAGATGATTAAGCATTATTTTTGAGGCACGTGTTGCAAGTGAGGGTTTTGAAAGATTGTTAGCTAAGGGCAGACTGCTCTCTTCTAACAAGGGGCAGGGCTTTGTTCTGCTGTTCAGAGTAATCTAGTCATATTAATCTCAGGCTTGCCTGTGGGTCTAGGATTCCATCCTTTTCCCGGTAAGGCCATATTTGACATTGAAGGCCTGGAAAGGCTGGACATTCCATCTTCATTTTAGCACTGACATTCTTACAAACAGATCTTAGGTCTACTTTTCGTGCAGCCTGCAGGAGAGAAGGAGCACCTAAGCAATACTGCTGAATCACAACAATGTGGATTAGTAATTTAAGCTTGTCTTTTTCTTCTTTAAAGCTTCTGAGGACTTCCGGCCAAGAAGGAGGCGTAGGTAGACACCCTGTGCCTCCTCGCACAACCAAAAGACGGACAACAACAAATTTTAAAAGAAAAAACAACCAGAACTGACAGAAAATCAAACCGTATGGAAGTCCGACAACCAAGAAACTAAGAGAAAAAATACAACTAAGCGACCAAGAGATAGCCAACCTATCAGATGCACAGTTCAAAACACTGGTAATCAGGATGCTCACAGACTTGGTTGAATTTGGTCGCAAATTAGACGAACAAATGAAGGATACAATAAGGGAAATGAAGAAAAATGTACAGGGAACCAACAGTGATGGGAAGAAAAACGGGACTCAAATCAAT
>VMDR010017875.1:0-19694 GCA_007922815.1 Macrotus californicus | reverse complement strand
TCTCTACATTCTTATATACACTAAATGGGCACAATGTTTTTTTTCTACACAAAGGATAAAAGTGCATAATCCTTAGTATCAAGCTAATGGAACTGGAATACTAAGGGCTTCCTAATTTTGTGTCTTTTCATCCTTGTTCTCACCAAATTGACTTGTTCTTATTAGAGTGGTCTGAGATCTGTAGTAATGCCTGTGGTAGTCACAATAATATAGATATTTTTTCAATATTAATGCTTCTAATCACTAATTAATAAACTCTACCAATACCAGTTTAAACCAGGCTCAGCCCCAGGACAGCTGGAAGTTCTGAGTGTCACCAGGGCATATGTCCAATTGTCGGTAACGCTGGAAAGCAAATTTTGGCCATTATATTGTAGTTATATAAATATAGATGTATCTAGGTCTAATAAGGGAAAAAGTTCTAATAAGTTTATTATACTTGTCCTTATATTAAATATTCATTCTCAGGTGATCACAGCATAGTTCCTATATTGACTTGATATACATGTAGTGGGGAAGGACTCAAAAAACCCCGGAATTTATTTACAAAAAATTGTGTATTTATTCTTATGTGTTTAAACTTCAGTCACCTTCAAAGTACTCTCCATTTGATGCCATACACCCATTGAGACTTTTTCCACTGCTCAAAATAGTTTTGAACTCGTCGATTTTAATGTCTTTTAGTGCTTTTGCTGTTTTTTGTTTTACCTCTTCCACATCAGCAAAATGTTTCCCTTTGAGGACTTTTTTCATTGGGGAAACATAAAAGTAATTGGGGATGTGGGCAGGTGTGCTCATAAACCACCCATCATGAAATGGGCAAATGCGTTGAAAGAGTCTTCAAAAAAAATTCACTGAAGCGAAATGCAGCCTCTCACAACAACGCCAGCTGGTACAATGACACCAATGGGTTCCTAGAACACTCACCTAGCAGGGAAACCTGTACTATAAGGGGCCTGCCCTCCAGAAGATAATTCCATTCTTTTTGGGTCTTCCCTCATACGTTATAAAGCCACTGATGTGAGTCAACTGATGATTGTAGTGAACTGATCTTCAAATTAAAGATTCACAGATAAAAAGAAATCACAAAGTTATATTTAAATACCTCTTAACAAGATTAAATATCTAGATCTTTCACATCAATAAGGAGAAATTGTATATTTGTCTGATCGAGAAGAGTGGAAAATTATGAGTAAGCATGTAGAGTGACTGTGTTATTTGTACTTTTGTAAGTTTTAAAAATGGCTTATGTCAAAACAAGTTTCTGCCAGTCATTAAAAAATTATCCTAAAACAGTAAACTTTTAAGGGAGATTAGACGTTCTTCTAATATTTCTAATTTCTCTCTTAAAAATTATGACTAAAAATTTCCTCTAGAAATGTTATCAGGGAAAAAACAGTAAAATAATTCCAGCCTCCACTTGTAAGCAAGCCAGTTGTCCACTGTGTCTATTGAATACCAGGTAGTTCATTTTGTCAGCATCAGGCTGCTTTTCTACACAATCATTTGGTACCAATATTGCATCTGGCAATGGACAAATTATGAATATAAATTGGAAATGTATGCTGTGTAAAATTAACCCTAACTGTAAGATGAAACGTCGGATGGGACTTCCAGCTGAAAAGAAGCTGTCTCATTGCCTTCCTGCCTCCACCTGCTCATTGCTCGGCGGACAGTGGTGGTGGTGGCTAAAACTTCAGAAGCCTCGTGATGTGCTTGAGGAAAGAAGTAATAAGGTAAAGAGGCAGACAGAAGCAGAAAGACAAAACCTGAGTCTCTAAGAAATTTGTGGATCTGCCTTTCTGACCCAATTTGCCTAACTCAACCTCCATGCTGCAAAAACAGTTATATGATAGAATAATGAGTATACACTAGTATTTTGGATTTTCTCTTTTATTCAGTTTAAACTAATCGTAAGAGCTACTGTCAGCAGAGTAGACGCCTGAGCACTGCTGCCAGCTACAATGTCTATCCCTCCCCAAGAATTATAGCCAGCAGTAAAAGGGGCGGGATGAAAGGCCAGCCAGAGCAGCTGGAGGCAGCAAGCAGCAATATCCACTTAGTGCATAGTAAGTAGGTCCTGATCTATTGACTGACCTACTTTATTCTAGCAGACAGCTCTTTTTCAGACAATATGTTCACGAGCATTCTGGCTATCTGAGAGATAATTACATCATAGACTTAGTTCATAAAAATCATTCCATGCAATCAGCATGCTATAGAGTATTGAACGCCAAACCGAGAAATTGGGGTTCTATCACTGTTTCAACATCTAACTAATTTTCAACAAATTGTTTATATTTTCTGAGGTTAAGTGGATAATTACATTGCTAGGAAGAATTATATATGTTAGTCTTTAATTGGATCCTTCTTTTCTCTCCAATGATAATCCAATTGTCACTCTACAGAAAGGTGAATGGAAAGATAGTGGTAAGGTAAAGTAAGGTAAAGTCACAGGAAGATGGCAAAACGAGTTAAAAGCATTATTTTATATACTATCCTATGCTTATTATAAATAATTTTATATAATATAGTTTGCTAAGATGATTTGAAGCTAGTGGAAGGACACAAATAAGCTTCTTTTGGAATTGATTCTATTCCAGGACAAGATAGGTAGTTAAGATTTCTGTCTTCTTTTCCATTCCATGTGACTTCAATATTTTTTGTGACTTTTGTGGACATAGCATACTATCTGCATTAAACTGCAAAAATGGGCACAGTTCTTCCCCTCTGCTCATATGCCTGCCCTGGCTATCCTGTTGGCCCTGCTGGCAGCCAGACGGCCTCTAAAAGCTAGCTGCCCTCCTTGCAGCTGACTTCAGACACATGAGGGGGCCCAGTCAAGCCCCAAATGACCATCCAGATGAGCCCAAATTGCTGACTCACAGAATCATAATCTACATAAATAGTGATTGTTTTCATTTCTAGGGTTGTTTTTCAGCAAAGCTGATGCTCATTTCTGTGAATATTTGAAATCAAATTTTCTATGTGTCTTTTTTTCTTCTCCAAATATAAAATTAAAAAAAGAAGTAAGAAAGTATTTGCAGTACAAAATTTCTTCCCACTAAAACATCATGTCTGGCTGGAGCAACAAAACAATGGCAGGGATGAAGGGGCTCTTCTGGGTTCACCTTAAGGCTATCAGACTAACAGCATTCCTATTTTATTGTGCTGAAGCAAATGCCTGACCAACACTGTATTTCCCTTTTCTTTATAAATGAGGTTTTATTATTTTTTAATGCCCTGGTGAGCTTTGCTGTGAGCACACTAATCAGAAGTGAACTGCCAGTGCTTTAGGCACCTGGCCTTTGAGGCCTCCGAGTAAATCATTCATTATTCCCCATCACCACCTGGTGGAAGCTGACCACCTCCGGCCGCCCATTTAACAGCCATGGGCTCAGATGTGGGCTCACTCCCAATGCAGAAAAATAGCAGACTGCTTTCTTTTTCAAGCTTCAAAGTTTGTTTTTGAAATATGTTTGTCTTTTCATGAAATTCTTGAGGTTTTTGTGGGTAAGTGCAGGTATAGGCTAATTAAATTATTTGTTTTCTAACGTCTTGTCTCATCACGCAGAGAACTGACAGCGGCTGTGGAGGGCTTCTTGCAAGTAGACAGATTAGGAGGCCTCTAAGGAGGTAAATTAAATGGTCCCATGAAAGCTCCTCTTTCAAGTAGCTGTCTCATGCTTGTCGCCAAGCCTGGGTTCCCTCCTTAGTTCATTATTTCTTCTGATCTTAAAGGTTTTTTTAATGTTTAAGAGTTCTCATCAGAGTAGACCTCCCTGCTATTGTAACTTAGCACATCAGCTGATAGCTAGTCAGAAGAAAGCCCCTCTAATGGTAGGATGCAGAATGGGTCTTGAGAGCAGAGGGTACCATTTCACGCTGTGTTTGGGGTGCTCCCATTTTATGCTTTAGAGCTTTTGGAAGGCTCTGCCAATTACTATGCAATGCCTCCAAATCTCACATTCAGCAGATGACAATTTACTTTTGTTCTTTGAGATCTTAGTGTTCCCTCATTATTGCCTTGGAAGCAGCTTTATTTCATTATGGAGTTTGTATTCAAATCCTTGAATTTCATAAGGATTCTTAGAAGTCCTTTTTGATCCTTCCTCCATCCTGATTTTATAAACCAGGAGGTGAGAATCAAAGAGCAGAAGTGACTTCCCTGGGCTGTGAGCCTCCCCAACCACTGCCTTGCTGCTCTCCTTAGACACACACACACACACCCGCCCCCCCCCACGCGCGCCAAGCTTGCTGGGATTTGGAGGACTCTAGTTTCGGATTTAGAGGCAAAGGGAAAAAAGAGAGAGAGAAGGGGAAAACAGGAGTGAGAAGGAGGGAAGGAAAAAAGTAAATAAAGGAAAGGAGGGAGGGAGGAAGGCAGGCAAGCACACAATTTACGGAGGAAGAGGCCTTAGGTGTAAAGGTGTTTGTCAATTCTTTAGATTCTCAAATCTGGTGGAGTCTACTGCTCTGGGTAATCACAATAGCCCACCAGCAGGGCAGGAGGGGGTGGGGTTTGTATTCTAGCTACAGACTGGTCAGGTTATGACAAACAGAATAATATTCTCCATTTCCTTTCCCTTATTTTAGGAACAGAAATCGCGAGGGTCAGGGTGGAAAGTTAGGCGATTCTCTCCCTGCTGACACCTACAAACAACCAAAAGTTTTTCCTTCCTCTGTTTAAGGACAACATCATTTTCTTTTAAGTCGGTATCACATTAGACTGGCAACAGCGACTACTGTGGCAGCCTGCGAAGCTTGTGACAGGTAGTGGAAGACACTGTAAAAGGAGGAAACTCAACAGGATATAAAGAAATTGTCGTAAGTCTGGGTCTTCCGGAAGCAGGGTCTGAGGTGAGGGGTGGGTGCAGGTGGTTTACCTAGATGCGGTCCGGCAAAGGGGAGTGCTCATTCCCAAGGCCCAGGAGCTCACAGAAAGCGCTTCGGCATTTCCCTCCTGAAGGCCCTGAAGGGCAGATACTTATACACCCACTTAGGCTCTCCCCCGCACGCCCCAATACACACACCAGCCCTCGGAAAAAAGCCTAGGGGCCAAAGGGCCTTGAGGCAGAGAGGCAGTGAGTTTTACAGCGAGCCTGGGGGAGCCAGCTGCGCAGAGGGGAGCCGCGGGTGGACTGAGGCCTGGAGGCGGCCTGAGCTTCTGCACTGCGGGGGAGCACAGGCCTTCCCTGCGTCTAGGCCGGCTCTGGTCTCGGACAGCATCTTATCTCCCTGATCTCTTCCTCCAGCATGAGAGGTGTAAGGAGGCTTCACATTGGTGTGGCACAAGAAAAAAAGGCAAATAGGACCCTGAAAGCTTACAAACGTCAAGTTAGAGAATGATTGTCTCCAGAAATAGACTGTGTTGACAGACGCTGATTCTGGACCATAGAGTCTAGGGCTGTCCTGGGACCACACCCACCGCCCCGCCCCCACACCCACCGCTCCTCCAGCGGCCCTGGCGTCGGTGCCCAGTGAGAGCGGTCTCTGCCGCTGTGCTCTGCGCCTGGAGAATTCCCGCTCGTCGCCCAACGTCATCTCACAGGTCACCCTACGGGCCTCATATATCCAATTCAGTTTTTTCCTTAAGAGTGAAAACAGTGAGGTTAAACACTCAGGCTAACGCCAGTTTGCCAGCTTCAAATCCGACTTCAGCCGCCTGCCAGGCCTGCAAACTGGCAAAGCAAACTGTTCCCGCTTCAGCATCCATAAAACAGGGGTAACAATACAGGAAAACCTGCCTCATGTGGTTGCTGAGAGGTTCAATGAATACGTATGAATACATAGCACAACAGTTTCCAGCACTTACAACAAATCTGCTACGTAGTTGTGACGATTCCCTAATTTTTTAGACAAACTTGGTCTTGTCTCAGAATTCCCCAGTATTCCCATTCCTGTCTTAACATTTAACTTACTGTATTGGGATTTTGTGCCTGCCTTTCTCCCCTCTTCACTGTGCATCCTTGAGAGAAAACTGTGGTTTCTCTTTCTTTTAATCTTCAGATGTTAACAGTACAGTCCTGCGCCTCATAAAAATGATGACAAGTTTTGAGAAATGCATCATGGAGTGATTTTGTCATGTGAGCCTCACAGAGTAATTTACACAAACTAATACATACCTAGGCTACATGGCTGAGCCTGTTCCTTGTAGGCTGCAAGCCTGTGCAGCATGGACTGAATACTCAGGCAGCTGTGACACAATGGTATGTGTGTAATCCATTCAGATATGACATTAGGACAGCTACAACGTCACTAGATAAGTGATTTTCAACCAGTATGCTGTGGCGGACACACTAACGTGCCACAAGAATTTTTAAAATATGTAATATCTTACTGTTTAGTCAGGGACACTGACCTCTTTTCCCTTAGATTGTCAGATAAAAAAATGACAACAACCAACACAACAATAGCCATCTGTGTGTATGGATCAAAATTACATTAGGTTGCCCCAAAAGTCCACTTAGTTTTTTTCTGTAAAATAAAAGACACATTTCGCATTTTCACCAATAACTTTATTGATTTGGGTATTTTGAGTATATCAGCTATCTCCCGCTATTGGCTTCTTGTGGGTAGAGGCCAGGGGTGCTGCTAAACATCTTCCAGTGCATAAGACAGCCCCACAGCAAAGAATTATTTGGCCAAAATGTCAATAGTACCAAGAAACTTCGGAAACCACTCTTGACACAGTCAATCAGTCACAGCACCTTCTCCATACACTACACACATCTTTTTTTGCATTTCAGTTGTTATTCACCTTTTGTGAAATAATAAAGAATAATATGCCAAAAATGTTGCACATTTTCTTCCATCTTCAATATTAAAATGGCTGCACAAAAATTCACCAATTTTGTTACCATTTTTTAAATGCACACTGATATGACAGCTGTCACAACACAGTCTAACAAAATTGTTTTGAATGAAGTTAAAGACAACTAAGCACTACTAGAGCCATCATACAAAAAAACTAAATGAACTATTTGGCCAACCCAATGCCTATTTTTTTGGTCAGATCAGCAAAAATATAACATATTTTTTGGTGTGCTACAGAACTTTAGTAATTAGTTTGTGTGTGCCACAAGATGAAAACGGTTGGAAATCACTGTGCTAGGTGATAAGGAGGTTTTTAGCTCCATGATAATCCTACAGGACCACCATCCTACATGCAATCTGTCATTAGCTGTAAGGTCCTTATGCTGTACTTAGCATACGGTAAGCCCTCTAAAATGTTTCTCGAATGAATGAATGAAGGAAGGAATGATTCAATGATTTCTTAATATTTATAAAGCCCAACTTTTTAAACGTGGCATTCAGACTTCTTCAGAATGACTGCAATATCACTTTTCAATCCCCTTTGCCACCTTCCCACCTCCACATTTTATGTTCCATCCATAAAAATGCTGTGTGCTATTTGCTGCCATAATTTGCACATGCTGTTCCCACTCATAAAATGCCCTCCCCCTCTTGCTCGGCTTGGTGAATTTCTTTCCTTCCAAAGGCCTTCCTTGAATGTCACCACTTCTGTGAGTTCTACCACAACACTCCAAGTCCCTTGTCAGAATATATTGCTTTTTTGATGTATTCTTCACTTCTTTGTTCTTTAATGCACCACTTGCGAAATAAATTATGGTTGGTCATATGCATGTCTCTCTCCCTCCTTTAGTTTGTCAGCTCCTCCTGGAATGAGAGCATTTAGGCTGCCAGCTATTCAATAAATATTTGTTGAAGGTTAATGCCTGTGACTTTGCCGCTTTGGATGATGTTTAGATTTCTGTCTGCCACATCTACTCAGGGTCCTGTAGGTTATTTCCCCGGCCAAGCTAATCAAAGGCATTCAATGGGACTAACTAGGTGGTCTGTGCCTGAGGGAGTCACAGACCATTAAACTTCACCCTGGTATTCAGTGAGCTGTTTAACAGGCCAGGCCTTTTCAGAGAGCTGCTTTCCTTGTTCTTCCCTGTGTTGCCTCCTCCAACTTGAGCCAATGGATCTGAAATATACCTACTTATGGGATGATATGTGCTGGACACCAACATGTTTAGCAACCTTATTGAAGTTCTCCTTAACTTAGCCCAACTAGTTTTTATTTATTTATTTTGGGGTGGGAAAAATAATAACTTTATTTTCACTAACACTAAACTAAAATTTCTAATGTTACACAAATTTGAATGCAGACAACAAACCACTGTAACATTGGAAGTTCTTGTGATGTTAACAAAATAAATCACAGATATTCTCATATCATATTACACATGTGGCAGATTTATGCTTATCACTACCTCAATTATATAAGGTAGTTAATTGACCCAATTTATTTGTATATGTTGTTTTTCCTCATTCTTTTCATAGAAGAGGAGATTTTGACATTTGTTTTAAAAAAGTTTCTTGTAGATAATTCGTTTTTCATTTCTGGATGGTTTCCAACACTGCCTTGTAAAAATAAATTAGTAGTCTCAGATTAATATTAATCTGAGAGGTTTTGTCTGTTTGTGTACATGGGCACTGATATGTAGAGCCAGGTTTTGGAACAGAGAAGGAAGAGGAACAATGAATAAACATTCCCTAATGCAGGGCACTGGATCCCAAATCTGACTGTTGAACTGTTAGCCGCCTATTCTACTCAGTCACCAGGGGTCAGAGACTGGCACACCCCACAGGTCCCCACAGCTCCATCTTGAGACGCCGTTTCTCCTGACCTTGGTGTGCCCTGCTCCTCCCTCAAAGCTTAAATTCCGCATCAAAGTGTCTTCAGGGTTATTATTTTCTCGATTGAGCTTAGTCATATAAAACCAGTGAAGAAGCAGGTGATCCTCTTCTATGTTGTCTGAGGCCTAATATTTTCAGATATACCTTCGATCTAATCACCAAAATCATGTACCTTCATTTCCACATATATGCATAGGCACACATAGAAGAAATAGCTTTAAGTAAGATACTAATGTAAGCACCACTTTTGTGCCTGATATTTCAAAACTGGTTTTGAAAGTGTTAGAGCTTTGTACTAAGAAAGATAGTGTAGATTTAAGCATTGCTCTACATTGCTATCTATGTTAAAGTGAGTTGATAAGTTTTAACTTCAAGTGTAAAGGTGAGGAACATACTATAATTTAAACCTAATATTTACAATATGAGGTAGATGGATGCAATCCAAAATACACGGGTTATCAAGATTTATACTAAGCTCTTCTCTCCTCATGCGTGGACTGTTTTACCATAATCTCCTAGTTGATTTCTGTGTCTCAGTGACCTCATCTCTGATCTGCTTTGTATTCTGCCTCCAATTAACTCCACAAAGCATGATGCTCTTCTCTTCAAAAACCTGTGGTTTAACATTCAAAGTTCAGATCTCCCTCCCTCTGAGTAACTAGAGTAGGTTGTTTATACTGCTCAATGATACTTAACTTACACCATCTTGTGATTCAGCACTATGCACACAATTTATATTTCTTTACAGACGTCAGTACTTTAAGGAGTGAGCTCTTCAATATGTGGCCAAAGTAAACACTTCATAAATAATTATCAAACTTGGAACTTTCCACTAGGCAGAGGAAATACGGAATTTTTGTTCTATGGCTCGTTCTTCCAATGAAATCAGCTTAACCATGCTCTACGTTCCTGAATACTGCAAAAATTTCTCACCATCTCATTTTGGTTATTTACCCAGATTTCCCTCCTTCTCGTATTCCAACCCCCTATTTCTTGAGGTCTCCTTCCACAATCCCCTGACCCTCTAGCCACTAAAGTGTTTTAGCAAGAGACAACACCAGACCCATGACATACAACATGTATAGGTTTTTTGGAAGTAAGTATATATTTGAACTGTATATACAAGTATTTTATTGTATATGTTTATTTATTTTTAAAAAAAATATCATTTATTTTTAGAATGAGGGGAAGGGAAAGAAAAGGGAAGGGGAGAATGAAATATCAATGTGAGAGATAAGCATCACTGATTGGTTGCCTCTTGTACACATCCCAGCTGGAGACTGAACCCACAACCCAGCCATGTGCCTTGACTGGGAATCAACCAGCAACCTTTTGCTTTGCTGTTCAACACCCAACCTACTGAACCACACCAGTCAGCGCTCTATAAGTTTATTTTAACCATTTTCATTTTTTAGTACTTTTGGTCCTTTTTATAGAATTCTTACAAAAATATCTCTTTAGTATAATATGAATGATGGTCATCAGAAATTGGAGGACACAGCTGGCAATTGTACTTGTTCTGCTTTAAGCTGAGGACCAGCCCAGGCCTAAACAGAGACCAAGATTAAAACCATTAGTCTAGATGGGCTTTGGTGCAGAGGGACAGACTGATGGTGGGATAAGCCTGTTGTTTTTCTACCCAAAAACACCAAGCAGGAGAGTATTCGGAACAAGTTTGTTTGTAGAAACTCACAGTTTCTTCAAACCGTGAAGCACTCAGCACACAAAGATAGTCAGATGACCAAAGGTATAAGACATGGTGAGCAGATTGCTCAGGTGCAAAAACTGTCACAAAGAGCCCATCAGGGTTAAGCCACTGAGCACCTGTTTTATATACATAGAGTCCAGAAGGTGATACGCAGCAGCAAGCCAAGATGTGTTTGATCAGGATGGTGGCAGTTTGCAGGGTGGAGGGCGTCCAACTGGACATTATCTGGCAGGGTGATTTTGTGAAAGTTCCTATTTTCCATCTTTCTATATATATCTCTTCATCATCTAAGGAGCAACTAATGTGGAACCTGACACCCAGTTTTCAGTAAGTAGCATCTCTACGGAATGGTGCTCATACAAGGCTGTTTAGATTTAAAGTATCTCTAATTATATATATATATATATATATATATATATATATATATATATATATATATATATATATATATATAAACGGGTTTCTGATTTATCTGTTAGCAAACCTGGCTATTGGATTCCACTCAGCCTTCAAACCTTACATCCTGAGCATTAGGATGGTGACACAAACCTCTATTCTTTTACTTGGGTGGTGCTCTTGATTGTGAAAGTAGCTTCTGCAGAGTCCACGCCCACTCCAGAGCAGGTGGCTCACTCAGAGGCAGTTTCTCAACTGACTGCCTGTGGGAGATCGCTGATGGTGTTTACTGAGTGGTGAGCTAACAGTGAGGAGGTAAAGGAGCTAAAAATCAGAAACAGGGCTTCAAGGACAGGATTATAGTGGGGAAAGGAAGCCGAGCCTGGCTGTCTGCCCTGGAGCTCAGGTTGCACAGGAGTGACTGTGAGAGGCCTCTCTGGTGGGAGCACCCCATCTGGGTAAGGACAGACAGGAATGGGGACTGTTCTCTAGAGCTCATGCCTAGAGGTAACACCAGGTGTGGCATCATAGTCACCCACTGCCTGACAGGACAAATCCCAAAGTCATCAACGGTTCATCTCTACAACATCCTTGCTTACAAAAGTGGTAACAAATTCACAGAATAAAAACACTAGCAAAACAAAACCCCAACAACAACAACAGTGAGGGGCAGTGCAAAATTGCAAACAGAAACGCTTTATTCCCCTCTTCACTGACTTAGAGGTTATTCACTTTTAGACCAACCTGAACATCTCCTATGCCTTGCTTCTCAGCAGTTGTTAATAAATTTCTGGGTCACTCGCCATGACATGAAATGCAGTGCTTCTCCACTGCCATTGTTGTTTCCGTCCGCAGACAGCAGGGGCCTGGCAGTACACATATGCACAAACTGCCCTCCTAGAAGATGATCCAGGCAGCAATTGTCTGCCCTCCTTAGCTAAGCTTAGCAAGAGTTTATATTGTTTTTTTCATCTTTTCCTCACAATAATGAGGTTCCATAGATATGGTCATTCAAATGAATAAATCTCAGCCTTCTATGGACCAGTCTGTCCCCAAACCATGAATTTTCCATGATACAAGGAATTAAGAATAGGAGGGCAAAGAGTCAGATTTCTTAATGTGAATGTATTTTGCCCTGGTTTGGGTGCAATACCAAAGACACCTAGTGGCAACAATATAGATTATTAATTTGCTTTATCTGATTTTTATACACTAATTTTTAGAAGTGGACATTTCTGCAATAACAATATGAATAATTCTTTGAAAGTAGATAAGAAATATAAGAGTTCAAAGGAAATGTTTTAACTAATTCTATTCCTAAAGAGTGAGGGACCAACAGGAAAACTAAAACATAGCATCACAGGATCATAATCCTGGAAAGGAGTTTAAACTTAGTGACTTGTCTGAATTAGAGATTCACTAGTGGTATATATACTGATCACCTGCCATCAAGATGGAATCTGTTCTAGGGCAGTATTCTGTAGGAGGTGATCTGCATATAGACAGGTGACTTCTGCATCTTTACTTCCTTCCTGAGCGCCAGGTATGTATGTTTACCTGCTCACTGGACAACCCTGCCTGAAGACAGCACAGGCTTCTCAGCCATGCGGGTAGAACGCACTATGCCCTGCATTTACAGCCTTGACTCCTCCTTCTCATCCACTCCATGCATTGCATTTGGTCACCAAGTTCTAAGCCTGACACAGCTTATTTCTTTATAAATGCATTTCCAGCCTCAAAAGGCCAGAGGAACCATTTACTAAGGGAGATATTACAGGGAGGGGTTGCAGTCTTGACCTGCCCTTCAATTTGTTGGTAGCTAGTCTCATCAGCCCATCTCCTAGCCTTCCCTCATCACCTCTACATGGCACATGCCCCATTTGCCCTGCCTTTTGGCTCTTCATCTTACTACATCATGTTTGGACTGTATCCTTCCCCAAAGAGAACCTGTATAGACTGGCAAACTGGCAATAGGATGCTCTTGGATTTGATCTACAGCATCAGCCCCCTTGTCATGTCCTTATAAAAAACATTTTCCCTCATCGGTGCTTAGAGTTGTGCCTAGCAACCTGGACCTAGAAAACTGGCTCATAAATGGCTGCTTTTTCCTTTCCTTGTCCCTCACAAGGGACTTCCAGTTCACTGGGGCACACAGTATGTTCTCAGTGAAGCGTCTGATGAATAAACAAATGATCAAACATGCTAGTGAAAGATAAGCCAAGGAGAAAAATTAATGTTAGGTAACAATACATTCTGCAATTTATCCTTGCTAACTTTTAGCTCATTTGCTTTAACCTGAGATAACCAGAGAGCCTGGTTTGGCAGACAATGAAAGACTCGCTTTAAAAATATATGAAGCTCTGTTTGCAGGGGACATGAGAAAGTTGTTGGCTCTCAGAAGCTGGTTCACATACTTACATGTTAACACTCTTGTTTGAGCACTTGAGGCCAGGGAAGACTCGGTGTCCATTGACCGGAACATGATTTTACAGTGTGCCGTGTCCACTTTGTTTTCACTGCCAGAGCTCAGAGCCAAATTTTATTCAACTACAGCAACCATTATGAAGCGGTTATACTAACCATATGCAAAACCTCTTTCTCTGGCCTTGATTAGTTATTCCTCCTTTATTAACTTTCTCCTATATGTCTTTGTTTTGATCTTCCATACACATGAAAATAAATTACCCAAAGGACTTCCTTCAAAAACATTGAGATCTACACTCCTCTGTGGCATTGGGCCGTGGGGTGGAATTAGACCCTGGGTTTTTGTCGTTCTGTGATACATTCAGCCTTGAGACCAAAACTCACCATGCTTACAAGGCTCAGCTCCCTACAATGTCAAGTCTCATTTTGTGAGCTGGAACCTCTCAGGAAACAACTTTCTCATTTTGGGCAAGTCCCCAGGAAATAAAATCATTAACATTAAAATGTTCTATATTAAATTGCTATATTAAAAACAACCCATAACAAGTAGGGCAAAAAGAAAGCCCAAAGTAACAAGCTAGTTAGTATGCCATCTCTCCCTTTATTTCTAATTATCTCAACAAATTGCTGAGTCCTTAGAAATCCTCACTATATTGTCTACACACTACAGAAAAGAGAAAATTTGTGGTTAGAACAATGCATTCCTAGTTTAAGGCTAATGTAAACTAGAAGTTTAAAACTCCAATTATTTTAACAGTACTAAACTAATAAAGAGTTCTTACTTGGAATTGTGTATCCCTCTAGGGGGCCATGGATTTCTGATGTTATTCTAAAGCCAAATTAGGTCTCATCAGGATAGTCTCTACCTTCCTTTTCAGGTATGTGTTACCTAGGAGCCTAGAGGCACATTAATGGTCCCCAAACAGATGAGCTTTCCCTTTATGTATTCCTCTCCTCTTGGGCAAGAAAAGCACAACCACATTGAGCAATTATGTGTAAAAGATTTCTTAAATATATCCGCCGCTTTTCACCTGTTCTTCAGCAGGGAGCCTGAACCTGGAAGCAGTAGACTTCTAGCCCATTAAGGACTAAGCACTCTTATTCAGATCCTTACCCATTCTGTGGCACAGACATGTTTATTCACAATCATTCCTATCTTCAGGAACATTAATTCCACTCATTTCCTAGCTGGCTTTCTAGAGCCTTCAGTATTATCAGGAGTAGGCTAAATATTGCAACAAATACCACCCTGCCCCGCCCCCCCCCCCCAAATATCAGCATTTCAATGATACAAATGCTTATGTCCCACTCAAGTCACAGGTCAATGTGGAGAGGGATCTGGTAGTGGGGGATGGGGTTGAATGGGTCTGGGGGTGATTCCCAGACTCTTTCTATCTTCCATCCTCTTGTCCTTGGTGTCCTCTCATTTTGGTTGGAAGTTGGAGACTAAGAACATGGAAACTTGTGTGGAAGCTTTTCTGGATCAAGCCTGTAGGTGGCACTCTTCATGCTGCCTGAGGGTCACATGGACACACCCATTGGCATGTAAGGCTGAGATAAGTAGTTTGGCTCAGTGCCCCGAAGGGAATGAAACCAGGACTTGGGGAGAACACAAAGCAGCCTTCTCCTCATATTTTGTTGCCCCTAATTTTCTATCTTTCTTTTATTAGCAATTTTGGTAAGTAGTCTATTTGCCAGGAATTTACCCCAGTAAGAGATAAATTGAACAAGCTGTTCAATTTGTTCTTTAATTCTATTTTTTTTTTTTTAGGTGTTGATTAAATACAAATGCACATCCCTCACATTTTATATATTATTGTCTCAGGTGAAAATGTATCTTTAGAAATTTGACTTCATAGCTCATCAGTTACAGAATGGCATGAATTTAAATTGCTTTTTTAAAAAGGTCACCACTAAGGTGTAGAGACATCAAGTATTTACATCACTAAAAATGAAAGCAGTAAAAATTGGTCAACTCTGAAAATGAAGCCTCCTGGTCATTGCGGAGAGGGGAATGTCCAAGTCACCCCTGCGCCAGCAGCTTGGCCTTGCAGCTCTCTTGAAGACTGGTGGTGGTGGGCGTAGACAAGCTTCTAGGATCTGAGAGTATTTTCTGCATAAAGGTGTGACCTTCAGTCACAAAACTCCCTTTGGTGATCCTGAATTTTTCACAAATGTCTGCAACACTAGTGGTTCCCAAATAAAAGGCTGATGTTACTTAATCAAGTCAGAGCCACCCAGAAGATAATTTTCGAGCCTTTGTTGAACAAACAATCCCAGATTCTAAGTACCATGGCAGATATCCACAGGCAGATGTCCACAAACAGGCAGATGTCCACAAACAGGGAGATGAACCAGTGGACACGACCAGGGCCCACAGGATGCCATGCGCAACAATCAGGGCCACCACCACTGGCAGCTAGGTCCTCACCAGCTCCCCCAGTACCTCCTGGTCCGTCTTTGGCCCCAGTGTCTCGGGGAAGTAGTAATTAGCTAGTATTCTTCCAACAAGAGCATCTGATAGCCAAAAGGATTTTTCTTCATTCTTTGTGATAAGAATCCTATATCCCACTGTAAAACTCACTCCCTGGCAGTACCTCACACTGGTTGTGGTGCCTGTAGGCCAATAGCACGTTTACAGGGTCTTCTGCTTTCTTGAGGAATTGTACATTGTCCAGGAAGGTCCTATTCATATCTGTCCGGATGGCTTCCTCTCTCCCTGGAGAAATCTATGGTAATAGCCAGGGTTCCTCTCCACCTGGGGCTGGCCTCCAGTTACCCTTCTGCAGACGCAGGTTTTATGTTTGAACAGAATACCTTTCTAAATATAGCACTTCACTGTCATACTTTTCTGGACACTATTACTTCCCTTCAGAAGTCTAGACCATTTTATTGCTCTTCTAGTGGGTATCACCAAGGAAAGGTTTGCTATGCTGCACAATCAAAACCTTCAGACTTTTCAAACCCATACGGATCAATCCTGGGAACCCTGTCCTGCATGCATACTATGCTCCTCAGGCTCCGTTCAGAGGAAGGGGGTAGTCACCCAGAGCTACCCAGAGCCCAGACCTTCCCTGGGTGGGTGGGGGTGCCCAGCCAGTCTCCAGAGACTCAGGGCAGCTAGAGTCAGTCATTCCACCACTGCTGACGCTGGGAAGGCTCTTTGATTCTGTTTTAAGCCCTGTTTCCAAAGTCTCTACCTTACCACTTACAGTTTTGTTTGTTTCTCTCACTCAGGTTTCTTTTAGAGAACGGAGAAGGGAGGGAGAAAGAGAGGGAGAGAAACATCCACGTGTGGTTGCTTCCCGCCTGCCCACCCCTACTAGGGACCTGGCCTGCAACCCAGGCATGTGCCCTGACTGGGAATTCTACCAGGGACCCTTTGGTTCACAGGCCGGCACTCAATCCACTGAGCCACACCAGCGGGGGCCAAAGTGTCTTAATCAGAAGAACAACTCACAGTGCCTCTAGGGTCAAGGCAACAGAATGTAGTGGGATGATCGTGAGTGAGAGAAATTGAATTGCTGAGGCTGCTAAAAACAGGGAGTGTACCCCAGAAAGAAGGGGCTGCCCTGCAGCTCCTACCACGTTTTCAAAAGAAGGAATGTGGCCAGAGGTTGTAAGAGCTTCTACTTGTTTGAGAGACCCAGCAACCCAGATTGTTAACTAAAATGTCTTCATTTGTAAATGTTGGCCGCTAGTTAAACTATCTTTAAATCTCTGAGCAAGCCATTCACATACATCCGAGGGCCAGACTCAGCTGGTAGGCTGCCATTTTGTGACTTCTCTTAACTTTTCTGCCTTGGTAAGTAAAGATAAGTGTTCGGAACAAATCAGAGCACTGAAGCCCAGGCCTCTACAAGGAACAGAGGTAAAGGGTGACTTCTGCTTCCTCACAGGCCTGGTATTAGGGGCTTAAGAGTATTCATCTTCATAAGGGTAATTAAGACTCAGAATTCTACATGTTGAACACCGTTATTTCTTTGCAAATGTTACAAATACAAGATGTATGCGCAAAAGTTAAAGGTCCTTTTCATGAGCAAAAAGAAAGGGACAGTGATCAAACTTGGATGCTACGGAGTAGGAAATGAATACGTGTGTGTGTGTGTGTGTGTGTGTGTGTGTGTGTGTGTGTGTTGTTATCAAAGTGAATGGAACCAGCTCCAGTTCCTCAGTAGTTGGCAGCCAAAAGACAGCCCCAGGAAAATTTTATGAGAAGGAACTTTTTGCTATTTATTTATTTATTGCTAGCCAGCAGGCAAGGACAGGGGTCGTATGCCCCTAAACAAGGGATTGGATTAATCTTTATCCAAGGAAATCATGCTTAAACATCAAGGTGAGCTTTGTCAACACAACATGTATAGATGGGGACATTCTTGCTCATGTGCAGTTAGAAAACATGGCTATACATATATTGCATGTTCAAAAATGGTGGGAAATCTCCATCTCCCTCCCAAGGAGATTTTCGTATTACAATGAGGGTATGATGGGAATAGTTCATGAAGAGGTCAGTATAGAGTCCTCTAGGCCACTTTGGCCAACCTCAGACAGTTTGAACCAGATTAGTCAGAATAGTCCCCTGGTTCCGCAAATCATCCTGGACTTCTCCCTGAAGAGACAGTTCTGGCATTCATCAATGTCAGGATGGCATAAGTATGGAAGAAAGTTTAACTAATTAAGCCTAAGCCCTTCTATTAAACTCTTAGCAAATTGCAGGATATGGTTACACAAACCTTATAACATCTAAGGGTGATCTAAGTGAGTTTACAGTCAATCTAAGCAAAGTTGTGAACTCTAAATATAAGTTAGTCTATGCGAGGCTACCTGCAAGGTTTCATATATATAGTTTAGGTTATAGAGTGTAGTCTGGTATGTGGTATTTGTGTGTGTGTTATGATATGTGTGGTGTGGTGTGTGTATGGTGTTGTGTGGTATGTGCATGGTATGTGCATGGTGTGTGGTGTGGTATGTGTGGCGTATGTGTGTGTTCACGTAATCAATGG
Source organism: Macrotus californicus (assembly GCA_007922815.1). Lineage (NCBI taxonomy): Eukaryota > Metazoa > Chordata > Mammalia > Chiroptera > Phyllostomidae > Macrotus > Macrotus californicus. The sequence continues at coordinate 1,454 of VMDR010017875.1, read as the reverse complement.
AAGTTGTCTATATTTAAAGTGGCACATAATTTTAGCCAAATTAGCGAGAGTGTCTGGTAGAAATACATCATTTTATAGTATTATGTTTGTAAAATCATGTTAAGGAGTGGTGAAAATGAAAGGGATAGAGGGTGGAGAAAGAAAGGAGCATAGTCAACAATATAATGAAAAATATTACCTTTTAAACCACTTTATAGCTACAGAAAGACTAATAGTAGAAATGAAACGGGAGCGGTAGACACACACCGCGAGGCCTTCCCAGCAGTGATTTGGGTAGGCCTGCAGCAGAGGTAGTTTCCACTCTCCAAGCAACAAAGCAACCCCAACCTCCTTCTGTGGGAATGGAATGAGGTAGGAGCCCCTCACCAAGGAGTCTGTTGGGATAGATGACTTAATGGTCCCTTGCAACACTGAGATTCTGGGACCAGCGGGACAGAATTTACAGAAAGAGAAAAGGTTAAGTTATAGCATAAAGCAAGTCCCAAATCAAAAGGACATAAATACACAAACCCTTAAGGGAAGGATATGAATTAAGAGGGGATAACAGAAGATAGTAATCAATAGAAACTTGAGGTTAAAGGACACTAAATACTTTAAAGTCGTAAAAGGAAAAGAAAAAAAGTGTGTGTGTGTCTCACATGTGTCTGTCTGTCTGTCAGGGAGGAAGAGGATTGCTCCTGGAAACCCTTGCTATATACAAGACTTCGCCGGAGGTCTGACCTTTGCTCACTTTCCAGCCATATCCCTGCTTGCTCAGGAGCTACATCTGTTATTCCTACATATTGCCCAGAGCTCAGGTTTCCAGCCTGAGACACACTATACGCATTCAGTAACAGATGCAGTATTATTTGAATTAGTTTGTTTAAAGTTATTTTGTTTTTATTCATTTGCTAGTATTTTCTTTTAAAACACCATTTCTCATTAATAGATATTTTGCACATATCTCATATATCATGGAGGTTTCATTCTGTAAACGTCTTCTCCACAATATAGCTCCAATTTTAAAAATCTTTCCTTTTGTAAGAAATTGATCTTAACAATAGAACAATAAAATTTTTCAGTTTGTAACTATCCACTTTCTAGAGTAAGTCTTTGAGATAGCATTTTCAACTTCAATCTTATTGTTTTTTGTATTCTTCACTTTTTAAGTGTATTGTGAAACTTAGCATAGACCTGGCCCATGGTGACATGAACCCTCAATAATTAAAATAAGTCATCAGTTGTAGTTTATTTAATTTGTCTAATTTTAACCAAATAAATTTTATTTTTCTGAAAATAAAAGGCTAAATATTTAAAATCCTTATATATTTGTGAAGACTTTGAAAATTACTTAACTTTCATTAGCTGATGATACAGATTTCTGGCAAATATATAAGAACCTCATAATGGCAGAGATATTTATTCTAAAACCCTCTGTAAGTAAAAGACAGGAATTTCTCTGAACTCAGTAAGTT
>VMDR010017874.1:0-19681 GCA_007922815.1 Macrotus californicus | reverse complement strand
CATGTTAGCTTTACTCAAAAGTATAGATGCATCACGCACAATTCCAACTTGGAATTTTTAAGGTTAATATTGTAAATATTTTCTTTATCCATTAGAAGATAATTAAAAATGAAATGTCCTGTAATGTCTGTCCATTTAATTTCTTTAAAAGTAACTTTTAAATAAACTTCTCAATCACACTCCCCTGGGAACTCTTCACTTATAACAGTTGATGCATTATCTGAAGCAGCATTTGTTGTGTAAATATAAAAACTTTTTCCTGTCACTACATCTCAGAGCCTCGGTGGATTGTCTTAAGTTTGAGAGACACTTCTCTGCTTCGCAGATACAACACTGGCTGGCTGGCTCTTTAAAATGAACATCGTCAAACACTCCAAACCAAACAAAACAGCCTTGGGTGGATTGTTCAGCATTTGAAGGCTTGATCTTTTGTGCCGTCTACTGGACAATGGAAAAACTACAACCTCTGTGATCTAAACTTTTCTCTTGTCCAGCGTTGGGGTGGGGGGTGGGGAGGCGCGTAGGTAGGAGGGGGCGGTGGGAAGGGGAACCTGGTTTGGTGCTGGTAAACGGTACAAGAGAACCACAAGACCCAATTCAGACTCACATCCAGGGCTTGTGACTTCAAATCTTCAAATCCAAGTTTAGGACATTATATGAAGGCAGGCACACCTCAACTTCCTGATTAAGGCACAAGGTTACAACCTACGTTTCGCACAGCTGTGTTGTGTGTGTGTGTGTGTAAATGCACAAAGCCTGCTTGGGGAAGAGAAAGAAGGAAGAGTTGGTAGGGCAAGCTCAGCATCTCTGAAAGAAAAATGCTGGTGGTTGCTGGGCTCTGAGTGTGAACTGGCTTGATAATCAAGTTCCATGTACCCACTGCCAGGTAACCCAGGATGTACAAGTTCATTCTTGGGACTTGGAACATGATATTGTTCAATAATTAAGAAAAGTACCTTTATGAGGAAGGAAATGAAATTGGAAGTTAGAAAAATTTTAGTGCAGTTACTTTTTGGCAATCTTGGCGAAAAACATGAAACTCCACAGTTTCCACTGGGAGGCCACATGTGTGAAAAAGTGAGGGTGAGATTCACCGTCAGATGCTTTGAAGTAACAGAGGTTGTTTGATGCTCTCTTAAACATTTAAAGATACTGTGTACACGTTGGTTATGACTTAAAAAATATTTATAGAGATCTAGTGTTATGGAAGCTTTGCACAAAAGGGGCGCTAACTTTGCCCTCCTATAGGGACCTTGTTTCTGAGTAGCCACAAACACCTTACGGAAGTGACTTTGTGATTTAAGAAAAACATAAGCAAAGCCTGATGCCAATAAAACAGAGAAGTCAGGCTGATTTGGGTGTAAGAGACGTGGACTTGGGCACAGGCTCTTAAAACGGGTCACCTGCTTTTGAGTGAAAACCCCTCATTGAATTTTAATAAGGCCTGGTAGCACATGACTGGTTGTTAGGGCACCTTTCAGTAATAACCTAAGAGTGGAAAGGCGACAGCTTTAGGACACTTTATTGATGTATAAATATATTTCAATGATCTACTTCAAATATTCATTTTGATGTGGCACTGTGTCAGAATGACTTTAAAAGATTGTATTAAATATGGATATATCAGGGAACTTGGACTGACATTGACTGCTTACAGCAACGAGGCTGCTTACACTGCAGTGTAGCAGGACGGGCTGCTTTCAGCTGTGCTACTGCCCTGGCAGCAGCGGTGCTGGTGGTGGACGGTGGCTTTTTAGCTTTAGCAGAGTCGACTGAACTGAAAGATTATTTTAGGAGAGGCTCTTTGGGTCCCTTGGTCCAGACTAAAACAGCAACAATAAGGACCCTCCTAAGAATAGCTGGAAAACATAGAAAATTCTCCCAGGAACCAGTCACAAGCACACACACGTGGTGCGGTGCTCTCTAAACTAACAGTGGAAGTCCTGAGTGCCGGGAGGCCCAGAGAGCATGCTCTGGCCACCAAATGCAAACATTTACCTTTGAAGCAACAGGATGGGCCAGACTGGTCATGATTAACATTCAGATTCCAATGGATAAAGGGGCATATTTTGTGAAAACCTTCAGGCAAAAAAAAAATCGTACTGATTATTCAAAAATAAGTATTTTAACATTTCATTGAGCTAATGAATAAGGAAACATCGAAGGCGTCCTGCAGCTCAGAAAGGGTTCTTCTAGCAGCCTGAACAACGCAGAGAAGTAAAGATCAAGGAGCCGGAGGCCGCCTGCCACGTACTTATTTTCCTGTGAATATCTCAAAACATACTTTTCCATGCCCTTATTTAAAAATGAAAAGTAAATATCATCTTTCCTTTTGTTTTTCAAAACATAAATAACGTCAGCTTAGGGTATACTTGCTAAAAACCATTTTCCCCAGACGGTTTATGTGAGAAAGGGCCCGTCTGAAACGCTGTCACTGATGGGAAACTGTAACCCGCAAACAAGCGGGTTCACAGCTGAGCTCATATCCCTGAGCGGGGTCCCTCCTTTAGAACTCAGCCAGGATAACTTCATCTACTCGCAGATGCAGCCACTTCCGGGACTCTTTAACGAGTGGGATCTTTGCACCGCAGAGTTCTCAGCGGGGCTGTCCTGTCGCCTGTGCGTGTCAGGGTGCCAGGCCCCCGCGCGCCGAGCCATCGAGAGGCCAGGGCCTGCCTGCGCTCCCCGGGCGCGGACTCCCAGGGCCCGATCGGGGTCCCGGTGGGATACGCTTCCCGACGGTGGGGGCTGCGGGCTCGGCTCACACCTGGCTTGGCGGTGGGGGGAACAGAGGTTGGTTTGGAGCATCGAGTTTCCCGGGGACCCCGGACCGTCTGGAAAGAGCGCGTGAAGAAAAGGTCCTCTCTCCTGCCAGTGTCCCCTCCCCCATCAGTTTTGACAGCCACCCTGTCTTCTCTTTGTGGTTCGCGTCAGCCCGGACTGCGTGAGGACCTGCGGATGGGAACCTGGGCCTCTGTCTTCCGATTCTTAGGGCCGAGCACCCGAGGGCGCCTTTCATCCCTCTGGACCCGGGGACCGTGGCTCACCCCACTTGCCTCTTAGCCTAATTCTGGAAGCTTCTTGCCCCGGTTCCCGACGGCTCTTCCCTAGGACAGCCGTGAGCCTCGGGGTGCCTCCCATTCCTCGCTTCCCCCTCCGAGACCAAGAGTGCTCCCGGAGTCTGCTCGGGACGCGGGAGCCGTTGGGGATCCAGGTTCCCCAGTGACCCCTGCGGCCGCGGAGGCCCCTCGGAAGGGCTGGAACCAGCGCGCGTTTGTGGCTGGGGTTATTATTTCAAGTGCGCTAATGGGATTAGAAGCCGCGAGAGACCCGCGTGCGGACTGAGGCTGTTCCTTCTCCCGCGGGGATTCCAGCCGCCGCCGCCGCGGGTGGAAGGCGCGGCCCGGCAGGCCCGGCCTCTCGCCGCTGCACCGCCCGCTCCGGGCGTCCCGCGAGGCGCTGACACCTCGGAGGAGGCGGCGCCCCCGGTCCCCTGCGGGAGGAGCGGCGGGGGCGACTGGGGTTGATGCGGAGAGAAGTTGGGAGACGGGAAAGAAAGGAGAGAGACGCAGTGACAGTGACGGAAACGGACAGAGGGCGGAGGAGATAGCGAGTGTCAGAAGCAAAGTCAGGAACGGCGACACCGAGGGAACCTGATCCAGTCCTGCCCGCCACCAGGACACAATAAAGTTGCCCCCGCGCACCCGGCCTCGCCAGGAAAGGCGAAACTCGCTCTTTATTCCCGAGAGCTGCTTTCTGCTTCCGAGGGAGCCTTATTATGGACTTTTGCATAATTGCCCATTGACTTTCCTAAACAGTTCCGCAGAGCTATTTGTGCTTCCACTTGTTCAGTTGCGAACAATTCCCTGGGGGAAAAGAGAAAGAAAAGAAAGTGTGTGCGCGCGCGCGGGTGTTGGGGTGGGAACACCAAGGCTACAGGCAGACACCACCACCCTCTTTCAAGATGTCTCCTAGGCCGTCCCCCAGATCATGACCGTCCTGCCCTGGGAAGTGCCAGTCCTCGCGCCAGGAGGGCGAGGTGGTCGCGGTGCCTGGGGCGCTTTGCACGGCCCCTTCCTTCCCCACCCGGAGAAACGGGAAGCTCGGGGCGAAGTGAAGGCGGTTAGTTCCACTTGCCCATTTCACAGGTGAACGTGTGAGGCCCAGAGAGGTTAAGTGACCGTATCCAATGTTTTCTCTCCTTTTCTTCATGTCTCAAAGTTCTTCTATATAAAGTCCCTCATTTCTTAAACAGTAAGACCCCAAGTACAGCAGGCTTTCCTACTCCTTGTCTCCTGTCCTAAGCAGGCAAGCGTTAAGATAATGGTCTTGTGTGAGTGTAGGGGCTGCGTGGTGGTTCCTCACCGCCCCCCCCCCCGCCCCCACCCAATAACTGCAGCTCTAAGTCCCTGTGGGAGAGCAGCAGGCAGGGGGCTTGCTGACCTGTGGAAGACCCTTCCACAGGGCAGGAAGAAAGGTGCCAGGACAGATTGCATTTGGGGCTGACGGTGCTGAGGTCTCACAGACGTTGCATTTCTCTAACAATCCCCCATTCCCCAAACAAACAAACAACTCAGGCCTTTTTTTTTTTTCCCCCATGACTTCCTGTGACTGAATGACCCCAAGCAGAAAACTGGTCCAGGTCACCCCCAGGGCAAAAGTAAGGATGTTCAAAGCCTTATTTACCCCAGGATTAAAAACAATATCCCCTCTAATTCTCTTCCTCCTCGGCAGCTTGCCTCTTAAGGATGTGAGAAGGAGCTCCTTGGAGTCTAAACAGACGTAATACCCCATTGGGATGTTTACGTTTCAGTTTTAGCCCTGCTTCCCTGACTCCCCCCCCCCCCCCCCCCCCCCCCCCCCCCCCCCCCCCCCCCCCCCCCCCCCCCCCCCCCCGCCCCCCCAAGCCACCGAGACCCAGGCTTCCCAGCCCTTTACAAAGGCATCTGCATCTTTTCTGGGCAAAATGAATTTTTGAGTAGGTACTTTTAATTCTAAGTATTTTTTTTATTTTAGCTTCGAATTTTACTTCTAAAACAAATTTCTTATGTATTGCCCTCTTCTCCTCATTCCCCAATCAATTTTAGCCTTTCATTCCGAACGTTTTGTTACCTTGAATTTTGTCTTGATTCGGGTGTTTTGTACAGAAAACTTGATCGTAAGATTGTTATTTGCAGTAATCTACACACATTTCAGTTCTTGAAAACTTGGTGAAGTTTGCTGATTTTTATGTTTACTGAGTATTAATAAAAAATAGCCCGACACTCTCTGAGGTTTAAAACTCAGCGATGTGCTATGCCCTAGCCTGGACTCTGCGAGAAGCCCATTGTCTTAAACACTTGTTGAGTCACACATCTTTCAGTTAAAAATCTTTTGAGGAACACAGGCCTTTGTGATTTACTGCCCTATCATTTATTGTACTTGAAACTATCAATATTTAGCGATGGTTGGCTGAAAATGAAGAATGGTCTTGGAAACTGGTTTGATTAGAAAAAAAGCTCTTTGCGTGTACAAATATTCTTAGCCAAAATTCTGGGTAGAAGTAGTGACTGGCGGAACTGAGAATTGGGACATTTGGGTTCAAATTTACCTGGGTCACTAATGCGCTATTGCATTTGAAAAAGTTAATCACCTGCAAGATAAGATGATTATATTATTTTGTTCTCTAAGTGTACTTTAGATTCTTATATTTTGTGATTCTGTATTATAAAATTAAACAGAAAATGTGTAGTTTCACAATGAACAAATAAGTTTGGTGTTAGGGCATCACAATAACACCTATTTCATAGTGAGTATTAAAGAATTTGATATTTTCGAGTTGGACTGGAGAAGGTAATTTCTCTGCTTGGATGTCAGCGTGCACCCTTAGAGTTTTTGTGCTGTTTTAATGTCCTCTGAATTACTATTTACTTATTCTTTGGAAAGAAGTGTCATCTAAGGTAAAACACGTATTTTAAAGTGAAACTTTGTTATAGGGTTTTGGGGGTATTTTTTTCTAATGTGAAATACAATGAGTACACTAATAAATTTAAAGCAATTTGCTTGGCTATATGCTCCTAAATCATCTTTACCTCATTTTGGGAAGCAGCAACGAGAAGCATCTGTATCTGTTCAATATGCCAGGTTCTAAATGGGTCCTGCTTTTAAGCGGTAATCAGTAGAGAAGTAAGTAAATGCTAATGATTAGGGGAAAATCAACATCAATTTTAGGAAGGAATCAACAATAATGTCTTAATAATTCCGCTTTGGTATTTGAAATGGGATTATATCTGGTAAACCCATAACTGCAAGCTTGTTGAAATTGGTGAACTATATGAAGCTTCCGTGTTACAAGAAAGCATTTTGACATATAATCACTATCATTTTAGACATTTGTAAGGCCCAAATTTATGATAATAATAAGTAATTTTTGAAAAGTATACTAGATTCCATACTATAAAAATGACAATAATTTCTCATAAAGAACTTTCAAAACATTGAAATCTGAAGCTCTTGTGCTTTATATTCCAGGGAAGGAAGACATAAATGCCTCTACTTTGGAGTTCTTTTTAAATTTATTCACTTTCAACTGCCCCCTTTTTTGAGACTCTTCCGACAGGGAAATCAAGAGTCAGAAGAATTCCTTAATACCTTCAGGCACTGTAATCTCTAGATATTACTCTCTAAGTTTGAAAATGACAACTTAGGTCTTTGTTGAAAGTTACACCTGAGAGAATTAAAATAAACAAAGAGATGTCAAAAGCAGAGGATTATCTTTGTTACCATTACATTTTGTCTGGGTATTCTTTAGTGTGGTTTGGAGGTCAAAACCCTTAATCCTGGCTCCACTGGCCAGGCAACTTTTGGAGGCACTTTTTCCAGCTCCCTGATTTCATATTTACCTTTCTTTGTAGCATTGCACACTGAATGTGTTGGGCAAGAAGTAATTTAGATGCATATTTTATTTCTTTATGCCCAGTAGTGGTGACATCTCAGAAAACCAAATGCCATTCGCCAGAAGCTGTTGTTCTGCTTTGTTTCCCCCCCCCAAATATGGAATTAAGTTAAAATAATAAATTATGGAAACAACATAAACATCGGACCATCTTAAAAACCAAGGAAAATGAACACCAAGACACATTGCTTAGCACAACCAGAATGCTTAAGAACTTAAAAACCACAAAGTTGAAAATGAATAGTTATAGCTCTTAATAACTATCACCTCATCGTGATTCTAAGTTGGTATCCAGCACTACGAGGAGTGCGGTTGGACTTCAAATGTCCTGGAAGCCACTGCTCTGAAGGTGAAACGCAGCAGCCATGTTAAAGTTCCCAGCTACGTCTCACCACCAGCAATCCTTGGCTGCAGGGGACACACCACGGCCTGGACCTGATGAGAACCAGATGCCCACAGCCAATTAGTTCCCTGTCTTGTGACCTACACCTGGCGGTTACTGGGCTTCCCCACCACCCCATTTCCGCATTTAACTCTCTTTAGTTTTGTACTTGTGCATTTCTGTAGTGGTTGGCCAGCACCCATTTTTATCCTAAGGTAATTTAGATAGAAAAATATTACATATTTTCAGATACTCTTACCCATTAAATGCTTAGGGCTTATTTGTTTGAGAAGCTCAGCCAATGAGCTTTCATCGGTGCTTTTAGCTTTTTTACCCCAGGAGGGAATAGTCTGAATTTGTTTCAAAATTCTCTTCTTTTTATTTGCCATTTCTTTTCCTATGAGTCTGTCATTTAGTTCTGCTGACACAGTTGGTTAACCGCATACTGGGGAGCTGATTAAACACACTTTCTAAAAATGTCTATTCCTATTGCTGGTATTAATCAGCATTTTGGGGGGGATATCACTTTCTTTCGGTTTGTTCATCAAAATCTTTCCACCCCAATCATTCTAAATGGACATTGTTAGAAAGCTACATACCTCATTCTTTTTAAGATAGGAAAGTTCTCGTTGCAACACCGCTCATGTACCTGCTACACTGGAACGATTCCAGAGAATGGTAAGTGGCTTGAGAGATTCCATCAAACCTTGGGTGTGCGGGAACAAATGTGAGCCGTAATCAGATTTCTTCTCATCTCTGTGCTCAGGGACCACTCGACTGCGCAGCAGATTCCCCCTCATGGGACCCTTTCTGGAACAGTCTGAATTATTGTCATAGATGTGCTGAGGGAAGCTGCTTGGGGTCATTCTTTCACTTCACACCCTGCAGTTAACCCAGATACCAAGGCCATTGTCACTGTCCTACCGGTGCTCTCTTGGAGCTTTTAAGAACACATGAGGCCCACAAACAGTTTCGGAGTGCACCCGCTTTTCTGTTTGTCACTGACGGTTTTTGGATCGTGATGAACAGACAAGTCTGTTGCAAATGTCACAAATCTGTCCCTTCTCTCTTTTCTGCTGTCGAGTTGCCCTTCTCACTAATGTCACCACGTGTCATGGCTTGTCCAGCTAGTCTCGGGTTGATTGAAAGTATTTGACTACCTTTTGGGTCCTGTTGCCTGTCATTTGGAAGACTTGGCCAACTTTTTTGGCTTTATGCTTGTTATTCAGGTGAAGTTAATTAGCTGGCCTAAACAAGTCTTTGATATCCAGGGATAAAATCAAGAATTTAATTTTTGTCTCTAATTTAATGAAACATTTCACAGTTTGCAAAGCATGCCCCACTCCCAGGCCTAACGTGCTGCTTTCCTCCACCAAACTCTCTGAGTACTGTCATCATCCCCGTGTTTTGGGTAAAGTTTGAGGTCACATAGCCGTTTGGGGTCGAAGGCTGTGCACTGGGTTATGGCGTCAGCCCAGGGAAATTTCTGTGCCTGGGTTGTGCGATTATGCCAAACATATGGGGGAGAGGGCAGGAGAAAAACTCTAAACTCATTTCCTTCTGCCTGAACCTGTTCATTTTTTCCTTTGTCCCCTATCACCTACCGTAAGACTAGAAGTACTCAATGTCCTGGAAAACGGCCCCAGAGAGTGCTCCTGCGTCCGCTGTCCAGACATTTTGAACAGGTTAACCATTCTCAACGGGAAGCATGTGCTCCTCTGTATTTCCAAGGAATTTTTTGTCATGCAAATAATGTACATAATTTTTTTTGAAAAATCACACTCAAAATTATACATCGAATGCAAGGTTATACAGATTTATTACAATTCTTTCATCCTACAAATATAATATTTGTTTTATTCTTGTAGTTGATTTTTTGCTTTTAAAAAAAACTGTGATATGGATATGAATCCATTGATGACATATTATAGTATGGTTCTCAAGGAGACAGCAATTCAAACTTTCCATTTAAAGAAAGAGAAGAAAGTGCTCTCAGGAAATATCAGTTAACCGGCAGGAGTCCTTTACAGAGCGGTTACCATGGGGCTGAGCAGTATTCGCTAATTATAAAAGTGCACTAATTAACTGCTTTTACATCTCATCTTTCTGTCTTTCTGTCTAAATTCCCTTCTAATTATATGGTGCTCTTTTTGCATCTGACATATCCAACAGTATTGCTTTTATCAGATATGAAGTTTTTTACTTGGAAATATTAAAGACATAGTTTCACTTCAAAAATACTTTCTCCTCCAGAATAGTGAAAGCTTTTGATTGGAGGTTGACTGATCTGTCATGCTGGGGGAAGAGAGGGATCAAGATCTGAATAGTAGACATTTTTGTTTTTCAATGGAGAAATGCAAAAATGATCAGCTTTGTCATGGTTTCTGTTCTTTTAAATCAGTTAAGCAGACGTAGCCATTGCCCACCCACCACCGTCATCATGGCCATTGTTACCATATTTTCATTTCCAGAATTTCAAAAGTAGTAATCTGTGAAAAGATACTTTAAATACAGCATAATAAAGAAAGGTTACCAGGTCATCAGCACCTATCTTTGGTGTGACCAGTTTGCGATCTGCATTGTACAGGAAGGCTTAAAACAAAAGCAACAAGAACAACAACAAACATGGTTTTGATTCCTGTATTTTAATTGCCCTGGGCTTGTTGAGCAAACAGAAATGAAAGTCAGGTCACTTTTTATGTGAGGACAGTGAGTCTCTCTCAAGTCCCCAAAGCAGAAACTTCCACAAGAGTGGGGTGTGCTTATAAATTGGTGGTAGTGGGGGTGGGGGGGCTACATCTTTAGGAAGCCTAGGGCTTTACTTCCAAACACAAGCTCTTGTGACAGCTGTTACTCTGACTCCAACTTTACTTCTGATCGCACTTTATTGATTATGAACTTTAATGCACATGCATTCATTTAATGTTTATTTGCTTTTAAAGAAAGCTCAGAGAATAATTTATAAGCATTTAAAGAAACATCTACTACAGTACTTGAAGCTTCTGTAAATTCACATAAAATCTGCTCTGCAGTATTTAAGACACATACGGCCACGGGGATTAAACAGTTTTAGAACTCAGGCTGAGGAGGTAGTAGAAGGTGTGTGTAGGGGGTGCTGCGTGGAAAACAGGAGGGAGCATTTACTGAGGGCTTCCTCTACGTCAGACACCCGGATAGATGCTTTTATGCACATTGTTTCATTTTGGTAGCATTCAAGTCTATTGAGGGCTGTTAATCACCGAACTTCAGAGTTTGTTATACCTTTAACGTTAAATTGCACGGAGCTGAAAACTTAGACTTTTCTGCCATCAGTTTCACTTTCATGCCTGGCCACAGACTCACTCACACCCATTCCACTCAAGACGCCCAGGAAACTAAGGATGCAGTCAGGGTCTCAGGAGCCTTGTGGGGGCACTTTCTGCAACTACAGGCATTAGAGCTTCTTCATTATTTGGACTGAGACCCCTTTCCACCCTTTCTTCCTTCCTATGCCCTTGGGCCTGAGGTACCTCATCTGAAAATCAAGAGGACTTGTCTCTATTTTTTGATATTCTTCCCAGCCCTACCTGATGATTTGTGAATTTCATATTTGCTTCTGCTGTTGCTAAATATATATAACTGAAAGGGGGAGGGCACACTAATTATAAACAGAACTTTCCCAGCCAAAATCTCAGGGGCTCAAGAGAAATGATTTCAGTGTTTTCTGATTCTAACAATCAGAAGTATATTCCTTAGTGGCAATTATAAGATACCCTGAGAGACAAAAACTTTATTTTTTAAAGATTTTATTTATTTGTTTTTAGAGAGAGGGGGGAAGGGAAGAAGAGAGAGAGGGAAACATCAGTGTGTGGTTGCCTCCCACGCACCCCCAACTGGGGACCTGGCTCACAACCCAGGCGTGTGCGCCAACTGGGAATCAACCGGCAACCCCCTGGTTCACGGGCCTGCGCTCAATCCACTGAGCTACACCAGCCAGGGAGAAAAACTGTTTTTCTTCTACCATTTTGGTTGTAGTAAGTTATGCAGTGAAAGTTTCTAAAGGGGTATCTCAGTACTCCTCATATCCAGCCATTGCTGATTGAGGTCTTTTTTTTTTTAAATACTGTTAGCTGTGTGCTGTGGGATAGGAGACTATCCTTCCCTGGGCTCAATAAAATAATGTTAATACCACTTTTTTCAAAATGGTGTTCTGATGTTTAATCAATGTTCATAAATCTCTTCAGGGTCCTCACATGATAATTGTGACATAAAGCACAAAGCATTACTCTTGGAATGGGGTAATTTTATCCAATTAAACCTCCTCTGAGCTATCACCTGGGTAGGAAGCACTGTTATTACTTTGCAAATCACTTTGTACTTAAGTTTCCTCATGCTCCCTCACCATGAGCAAAAGTCGCATCAAAAGGGACTTATTAAAATAGATTTAATATTTGCAGCATTGACTTTGATGGGGCATTACACTGAAGAACAATGCGCTGTAGCGCTGCACTGAGGGCAGGGCAGAAGGACCTAAGTCTCTCTGAGGATGCATCTCACAAAATGCCATTATCACTCTTGGAGCAGCTGTATAATTAATAACTGAACATAGCACGTCATTAATTTGAACGGGATCATAGGAGACTTTGAACGTTAAGCTAGGAATCAACTTGTTCTATGAGGTATGTCCCAGTTTCTAGAGATTGGATTTTCACCATTAGTTGGTGGTGGTTGCTGTTTAAAATGTAGCCAGCCCTTCAAAAACTGTTGCCAAACATGGAGTTGATACAGTGTAGCCTAGCAAGCGCTAGAAATTACCAGTCAGGTTTTAAATAAATGAGTCTACACATTGCTTTTCATGACTCAATTAATGCATTTACCCAATTATATAGATGACCCATATGATGGGCTAGGTTAAAGAAGATCCAGAGAGATGGCAGGAGGGCAGGAATTGTGTGATGAGCAGTGGTTGCCTTGGTGGCCAGTTTGAGCATCACTTAGCCCCGGCTTTCACATTGGAGGTTGTTCTAGAGAGCTACATTGCCACACTGAATGAAAATAACTCCCCGCCCCCACCTCAGTCCACAGCTGGGGTCAATTCATCAGGCATTCCATGAACTTATTATATTCAAGGATAAAAGAGGCATTTATGATAATTAACATAGAAATGAGTAAAAATGGCTCATATTTTAGGCCTCAAATTTTTGAAGTTTGTATGGCAAGTGAAATGAGAAAATGCCATCCGTTTTGTGTATGTAACTGCTTAGATATTTCAGCAATAATTGGGTCCTTTTCTTCTTTCTCCAACCCTTTCAGGTCACGTCAGGATTGTAGTGACTATTAAAAACTGGATAAGCACACCAGGAAGTTAAAGAGTAAATTACTAAAATGGTACTTAATAACAAATATTGAAGAAAAAGAAAAAATCTATAATCTCACCATCCAAACATAGGTAAGAACAATTTCTTCAGATGTGTGTTTTTATAGAATCATGTGCTTTTGCTTTCCATTATATTAAGCCTTTTTTCAAATTATTACATAAATTTTGTATCTATTTTTAATGTCTGCCCGATTTTACAAAGCCTCGGTATACCATTATAGAGCTAAGCATGCCCTATTTTTGGATATTTAGTTTGTGCCTGTTTTTTTTTCACTCTTGTAAATTAAGCTCCAGGGCAAATTGTGTGTGTGCACGTGCGGATTTCCTGCAGTTTTAGATGGATATCTGGAAGTTAGAATGCTGGGTTTTTAAAAAGTATTAGACATTTTATGGCTTTAAATTTTTTTCTACTGATTTACCTGTCAGCATTGGACATAATTACTTTCCCTACCAAAATTTGTAGGTTACAAAAAAAAATCCTTATTTTTAAAATTACATTTTACTACATGCAAATTTTCCCATGCTTCTACTTGGTAGTTCTTTTCCTTTCTTTTTTAACTATGCCTTCTTCGTGAATTTCTTTATTAACAATATTGTAGCTTTGAAAATTCACGGTCCTTCTTCTTACAGAAGGAATACAAGAAATCAACATATATGATGTTTTTGAAGAAATATTAATGTAATTTTTAAAGTTTATAAAAATAAAAAGACACATCTAAAACAGCAGATTTGCCATAATTATGTGTATATTTCAGTATACCTAGAGGGAAATTCAACAGAAATACATAAACATGTTAATTATAGTTACTATATGGTGAATAATATTTACTTTCTTTTTCTACTTTTCTATATTTTCAAGGTTTTTAAAATGAATGTGCACTATTTTTTTTTAAATCAGAAAAGCAGTTATATGGAGATTTCCTTTTCTCTCAGTTCAATTCCTTTTTCACTTGGACATTTCCAAGGCATTTCATTGAAACTGGTGAGAATATGCAAATTTGGATGCTATGCACAAGTGAAAAAGTACTTTTTGGAGAATTCTTTTTTTTGTGAAACCAAAGATTCCTTAAAAGGTGATTGGGAAGAGGAGGGCCAATGGTCCCTCTGAGAGGGTGAGGGGTTTCTAAAGCGGGTTTCCTGTGGCCGAACCTCACTGACAACGTGCCTCTCGGGTGCCTGCTGTGCCACTGAAACCGCAGGTGCCACTTGCCAGGTTGCCCTGCAGTTTTGCACAGTGAGGCTGCTGTGTCATCTTCTGCTGGAATGCTCAGTTGACCAGTTATCATGAGTGAGAAGGGCACACAAATATATACCCAGCTGTCCGTTGTTTGAAAGTGAGCCCTTAATTAAAAACATTCTTTTGCATGCCGTGAACCTTAGGTTTTCTGTATTTTGTCAATTTAAATAGAGAAATCTATTATTTGCAAAAAATAATAAGTAAAGAATTTTCAAATTGCTCTCTGGGTTAGTTTAGAATAACAGCGGATGCTTGATTGTCCTGCCCTAACCCTGTCATCAGGTACCAAGTCTTCTCTGCACTCTGATTGCAGGTAAACACCTGAGAGGAAATACAACCACTTCTTGGATGCTGAAGTTTAGAAAAGTCTCAGTAAAGACTGATTTCCAAGAGTGTTGCAGGGACTTATATTTTAGAAATTCCTCTAATTTTCCAGCGTAGACAAGAAATGGTGAAAAGAACCTCACAGAAATAATAAATTCATTACTTCTCAAGGGTGTTGGTATTTGGTTCTCGACATTTTAGGAGCTAGTTCTCCTTGAGAGTATATTTTTACATCGGGATTTTGTCTTCCTCTTTGGGATAGCATTCCTAGCTTAGGCGAAGAGAAAGCACCTTTTGTTCTTTGGATATGCAGATCCTTACAAACCTCAGTGAAACAGCACTTTTGGGGGTTCAGGAGACTAATGATTAACACTCTGGGCTGGGGACAAGTTGAAAGATCCACGTGGAGCACGATAGAAGGAGAAATGTCGGCTTGGGGTGGGGGGGGGGGGGCGGAGTAAAGCTGATTGGAAAACAAGGCTGGCTAATGCTCATCTCGCCTGTTCAATTAAACAAACCTACCCAGCAAAGGCTTTCCAAACCAGACCTGAATACGTGCGTGAGTCCAGAGCACAGGCTGCCTGAGAGAGAAAGAGAACTCAGCCTCAGTAGAGGCTGAGCCTCCAAGCCTTGCTCTTCCTTTTTCTTCCGGTCTTACGGAATAGGAAAATTAATCTCCTTTCAGAGAAATGTGAAAGACAGGGCAGAGACTTTGGAAGACCCTCTCCCGTGGTTTGACCTAACAGGCATGGAAACTCCCCCTTCCCTGGAAATAAGTAGAGTTAACTAAGCATTCCCTCCTCACAAATAAATGTAGCAAAGGTGTGGCTGAAAGTAAAGATTACATGAACTTGAGGCATGAGTGGTAGCCCTCCTGGGGTGTGCTAAATTGGCATCCTTAGGACTCTTGGGGAAGTTGGTAGGATATTTGCAAGATGACAATATTTTTCTGCTCCTAAAACATGAAAACATGTTTTCATTGACAAAGAAATCTCCAACATAATGCTTGATGAAGTTTGTGGAGATAGAAGATACTAGGACTCCTGAGATACAGATCCTATCTCTTCTGGATCCATGAACATGAAAAGATACATTTCACCAAAACTCACTCTTGTACCCTCAATTTGCAGGGAAGCGAACTGGGAGGC
The DNA here is from genome assembly GCA_007922815.1 of Macrotus californicus. Classification (NCBI taxonomy): domain Eukaryota; kingdom Metazoa; phylum Chordata; class Mammalia; order Chiroptera; family Phyllostomidae; genus Macrotus; species Macrotus californicus. The sequence continues at coordinate 4,300 of VMDR010017874.1, read as the reverse complement.
TGTGTGGTCAGCCAAGGAGAAAAAATATGAAGAGCTGCTTAGCAAGCACAAGAGTGGAAATTCCCTGGATATATTCCCAGAAGTTAGATCACTGGGTCAAAAGGCAGATCCATTTTTAATCTATACTGCTTTCCATAGTGGTTGCACCAGTCTGCATTCCCCCCCACAGTGCAAAAAGGGTTTCCTTTTCTCTACATCCTGGCCAGCACTTGTTTGTTGATTTATTGATGACAGCCATTCTGACAGGTGTGAGGTGATATCTCATTGTGGTTTTAATTTGCATTTCTCTGATGATTAGTGACATTGAGCATTTTTTCATATGTCTATTGGCCATCTGTCTGTCCTCTTTGGAGAAGTGTCTATTCAGGTACTTTGCCCATTTTTTAACTGAATTGTTTGTATGTTCATTGCAGCATTATTTACAATCACCAAGATATGGAAGCAGCCCAAGTGCCCACCGGTAGATGAGTGGATAAAACAACTATGGGATATCTATACAATGGAATACTACTAAGCTATAAAAAAGAAGAAATTGTACCGTGTGGGATAGTATGGATGGACCTGCAGAATCTTATACTAAGTGAGATAAGCCAGTCAGAGAAAGACAAACACCATATGATTCACTCATATGGAGAATCTAACGAGCAAACTGAACTAACAAGTGAAATAGAGGCAGACTCGTAGATAGAGAGCAGGTGACAGCTATGGTGGGGTTACAGGGTAGAGGGATTGAACAAAAAGGTAAAAGGACTCATGGACACAGACATGTGTGGTGATTGTTGGGGAGAGGGGTGTGTAAGGGGATTAAGTGGCAATGCAAAAAAAAATACACAATAAAATTTTTTACAAAAGAAAAAAAAGTAGAAATTCCCTGGAGAGTGAATGACTCACCCAAAATAGGAAGAACTGCAAGGACTGACAACTGTTTCTTCTCTGTTTGGGAAGAAGATGGGAAATAACCCAAAGTAGGATCACTTGCAGATAGTGGGTTCCAACCCTAATTGAGCTTTTATGGAGAGAAAAGAAATAAGACAAAGACCTCTCAGGGTATTAATGGCTCAAGGGAAGAATAAAAGAGTCAAAGACCTATCAGGTTTCTTCTGATCTTCATGTGGATTAATATTGTCATTGTCAGTGTCCTCAATTTTTGTCTATATAAACTTCCCTCCTCCAACATTCCCCTAAGCTCCAGTCTGCAGGGATGAGAGAGCAATGGTAGCAGCTCTTTGGGAAGGGGAGTGAGGCTGGGGAAGAAATTGTAGTGTTGTTTCTTCCCAAAGAAGTAGAGGTCTGCTCTTGCCTGAATTGGGAGATAAACCTAAAATTTATGGCCTTGTCCCAGAGGGAGAGAATACACTTCTAACTAAGAGAGTGAACCCAAGTGGGGAGATTTCAAGCATCATTACAGAGGAAGGAAACAGAACCAATGTCCTAAGCATAGACGATTCAGCCTCCATCCAGCTCATTGTCTCCTGTAGATGATAGAACAGAAACCATCAACATATAGACTTCAAACCAAAAAGAATCTACAAATAGGGCTTGTAAGGGGAGGCATAGGAGGCTGTTGAGAAGCCAGTCACACAGTATCCAGACCAAAAGAAAGTCTGGGTAGATCTACACTCGTCGAATGGCCGTAATCTGAAAAGGAATAGTTGGCACCTATTAAACATACTGGAAGAAAGGAAGAAATAAAGAGGCATGATAGGTTAATGCCACAAAAACTCAGTCTAGAGAAAACAATGCCACAAGAAATAGACCAATGTTTTTGTTTGCAAGTGCTATGCACTGTCCAACTAAAGGCAATGTTAAATCTTTGAAATGAAGCATCAAAGGGTATAAATAATATTATGAGTTAAAAAAAGAAACCTGAAGGTAAATAAAAATAAGTGGAGACTGATAGAAAATAAAACCTTGAAATTCCACTGCAAGGAAATAAAAAGAAGACTTAAATGGGAAGGCCAATCTTTTTCATGGACAGAAAGACTCAAGATATTTCGTGTCACTAAATTGTTCTACAAACGCAATGAAATGTCCATAAGAATACCAACAGGATTTGGAAGAATAAGTGTGAATATCCAGAATGAGTTATGCAAGAAAACGGAAATGGGGTTGGTCTTGCTAGCAGTTCCAACTAAATATGAAAGTACAATCTTCAGAAGTGTGATGCTGACTCCGGTATAGGTAGATGTGAAATAAAATGCATCTAGAGAGTAAGGTTAACTCCAGGACCTGGGGCCACAGATGTGGCATACCAAATCACACAGTCCAGTTAATAAGCTGCACACTGACTGACTAGGATCTGTTAAAAAAACAGAGACAAGCAGGAATTAGACATTACTCTCTCTCCTGAAATTAATTCCACATTTGTTCCAACAGAACAAAACAAAAATCCTGAATCCATAATGATGGTTTATGAAGTATATAGCCTGCATAATCTAGAAGCTATAGAGGAAAAAATTGCTCCTGGTACTTTTTTTTTAAATTTGAGATTATGTGCTTTTTTATTAGCTGATCAATGCTTGTTTCTCCACTATGTTGTTAAGGTCGATGCGGGGTCAAGGTTTATTTTGGTATTGGTCTGTTGTATCCTTAGCACATAGTAAATATGCAATAAATACCTGTTAAATAAGCGGATCAATGACATTTGGATAAAAGATGCATATTCTGCACTGCACGGAGAATCAAACCAAAGTGAAAGGGCAATGAATGAAGGGGTGGGGGTTTAGAGGACAAAGGCTGATTTCCTTCACAGGAAATGTGTCTTGCAAATTAGAGAGAAAAGGACCTGTCATCTAACAGAAAAGGGGGCATAGGAAGGGATGAGCAGTTTAAGAGGAAAATTCCAAGGAATAAAAAATCATAAGAGAAATGTTCAATTTCATCAATAATTTAAAAACACAATGAGCTCTCATCTCACATGTATTAGTTTGAAAAGGATAGAAAATATTAACGACCCAGTTGTGGTGAAAGGCAGAGGAAACAAGGATTTTCATACATAAACGTCTTAGTAAACGTCTGAATTGGGAGAACATTGAGGTCAATGCAGCAATTATCTATCAAGATTTTCAGTCTTCATCTTTGAACTCAGCTTCTTAGGGAAGTCATTCAATAGATGTGCTGGCGCAAGTGAACAAAGCTATGTGTAAGGGAATTTTAGTTTTAGCCTTGTTTTTAATAGAAAAAGATGTAAAATATAAAAACGTTGATTAATAGAGGATTCTTTTTTAACATTATTTTTATTGTTGACACTGTGACAGATATTCCCTTTAATAGAGGATTCTTCAAATAAATGACAGTATATTCATAAAATAAGATGTTATCAACTATAAGTAAATTAGCAAATGTATATGTAGTGAAAGGAAAGAGGAGTATTATGTATTCTGAAGTGAAAAAAGCCGGTTGCACAAATATCACAATTTCATTTACTCAAAACTATATATGAGGGTCCATAGAAAATGACTGGTTCTGTACTTTTTGATTTCTTTTTAAAAAACATGAAAAATTCATTGCTTTTATAAGAAAATATTTAAAATAGACTGTCAGCCACACAGATAAAATATTATATTTCTAAAACTATAAATAATACTAATGTTTTTCTTATTTAATTTTTGGTAAATGTAGTATTTACCCTAATTTTACTTTGTAATTTAATTTTGGACCATGATTTGTATTGTGCTATTAGTTCCTTTCAACCTATTTCTCTCTTAGTACTGACTGGTTCATGCATATTACTTGTGTATATTGAAATAATGAACTACTTTCTTCACATGATTTTCTGATATTAAGGATCATTTTCTAAAAGGCACGGCTCTCCTTTTTTGTATAGAAAACATAAGTAATTTAATCAGTCCCAAACCAATTACAAATATGACTAAAAGAGCTGAATATCTTCATTCTGGTTTCAAGCCTTTTTAAAATTTTCTTCCACACAAATAGAAAGTTAGTTAATACATTTAACAAATATTTAACATCTAGTGTTTGATGCAGTTTTAAAGTTGAACTCTTCAATACAGAAATGTCAGTAAAACAACATGCATTTCTTACATTTTCTTTCATAAAAATTTTTATTGTATTTTTGCCATTACTATTTAGCCCCCTCATGCCTCCCTCCCCCCTGCAGTCAGCACACTGTTGTCCATGGCCATGAGTCCCTTTTCCTTTTTGCTTGATCTCTCTACCCCCTAATCTCCCCCCTCCAGAGCTGTCAGCCTGATGTCTATGAGCCTGTCTCTACTTTGCTTCTTCGTTCAGTTTTTTCATTAGATTCCACATATGAGTGAAATCATGTGTTATTTTTCAT
>VMDR010017873.1:0-19684 GCA_007922815.1 Macrotus californicus | reverse complement strand
AAGCATAAATGGTAGGTAGAAGATAGACAGGGGGATGTTAAGAATAGTATAGGAAATGTGGAAGCCAAAGAACTCATATATATGATCCATGGACATGAACTAAAGAGGGGGAGTGTGGGGGGAAGGGGTGTGCAGGGAGGGGGTTGGGGGGAGGAGATGGAACAACTGTAATAGTATAATCAATAAAATATTAAAAAAAAACAAACATATTCCTCCAAATAAAATTTAAAAAAAATGATATTGAATTTACATTAATTTTCCTTCTTTTATGCACATTTTTACAAATGTAAATTAGTATCACAAAGTAAATAAATATGTATTTATCCATAGCATAAACTCCAAAGGGGTAATATATTTTTATTATTCATTTTCATTCTAACACACATGCTATATGTATATGATATGACTCGGGCAGCTCAACCAAGGGATAGTAATTAGCATTTATGACAAAATCACTTCTACAGATTGGCATTATTATCCACTACTCAAAAGTAAAGACATTCATTTTCCCAAATGTAGGTCTAAGCAGTAAGAATGAACGAACAAACATGACTTGATTACGTTGGTGTCCAGTCATGGGATAAAGTACACATTTGTTCAGAAGAGAGAATTTGAAAATGATTCAAGTAAAATGTTAGCGACAAGCAGGAAATGGACCGGGTTAAGCCCGAGATGTTAATTGATGCCGTTGAAGCTCAGCACTACAGCCAAGGCAAATGTAAAGAGGAAAAACCTGAGCAAGTGCCAGGACTTCAACTCCAAAACCAGAGATGAAACCTCAATTCATAGCAAAACCAAGAGCCTTGGCTCTTGCACACGCCCTGAAGAAGCAATTGTGCGTGATCTCGTGCTGTGACACCGTTTTTCTAGAGCCCTTGGAAAGCTCCATAGCGGAAGAGTAAGAAACCGGAACTGGATCTCATGGACTGAAAAGGATCACTGACCTACGACAGGGGGAATTACCCAACGGCTTTGGTTCAGTTTGCTTTGATGATAACTTAGTTTCATTATTTGTCATTTCTGTTTCTTTTCAGAGAACCTTCTCCTTTAATATTCTGACTATAATCTCCATCACTGTTAGTTCACTTACCAATAACGCATTTAATTATGGGTTCTGTTGGGTTAAATTGTTTCTGTGCTTTAATTGTGGAGGTGTTTATTGTGTGGTTAAAACGCACACACACACAGCTTGCTTCATACGGCAAGTCTGCTCCCATGCAAATACAGGATTTGGAACTGATGTAACAGCAGATGAGATTTTGACTTTGTTGTAATCTTCCGCTTATCAATAGGTTGGTTGTGTTCCAAATAATTATCATTCAGTATTTTTTTTAAAAAAACTTTTTAAAGAAAGTGTAGTCCCACGTAAAGAAAGTTATAGACAGTGGGTATGTTCCTCAAACAACCAGAAGCTCATTTGTGGAAGGTGGAGAGCCCTTTAAGGCTAATATAGTCCTCTCTCCTCCTTTATTAGAAGAAGAAAATGAGGTTTATACAACCTAATGAGTTAACCAAGGCCACACACACAACAAGTTAGTTGTCTGGGTGTGGCTGGAGTCTGGGGGGTCCAGACCCTAGATTGTGGCCACTGTTTCTTAGCATGTTCTTAACTCATGCAGTAGTTAAAAATGATTTAAAAACCCAACAAAACTGGATGTTTGTCATGAGCCTGAATTTCTTATGATCACCTGGATTTTACTGAGATTGCAAATCAACCCTTAAGTTCCAGTGGCTGAACATGGCACAGGTTTGTTTCTCGCCCTTGCTACATATGCAGTGAGGGGCAGCCAGGACTGTGCTCTCCATGGTACCCGGGAGCCCGGGTGGGTGCAGGGTCCATTGTCTGGCAGTTGCATTATCGGGCATGTGTGGTCTTTTTAGTACTGTGGCACTAACCGTTTTATAGTGAAAAATAGTAGACACTTGAGATAAAACAAAAACCAAACACATTGAAAATTCTTTTTGAATGCTAGTGCTTCAATAAAAGCAGAGTATTTATATATGAGGTGGTGCTCATATATTCTGATCATGTAGCAGCCTCTGAAGGAGATATCAGTACTTTCCAGGAAGGATTTGAGAAGCTGAACCCTGGTTCTCTTACTGGATGAGGAGTGACAGGAGCGTGACCCTATGTTTATCGGATTTCATTAGGGTTGTGTTCTGACACAGAAGAAGGGAGGCATTTCATGAACATGTTCACATATATCTTTAATTTTATAGCTCCATCTGGCAGATAAGATAGCTGTTATTATTTCAACTTTATGGATTGGGGTGGGGGTAGCTCAAAGGAATTTGAGCTAAAAATATTAATTGAACAGTTGTTAGGCTGTGTGGAGAGAACTCTGATAGGACAAAGTACTTTGCCTCATGTGTGTCCACAGGCTAGAAAGGGACAGAGCTAGGACAGGAATCCAAATGTACTAATTTCTGGCCAACCGCTCTGTATTCTACAATACAGATTTTGGCTAGAGGGCAAATGTCACGTGTGGTGAGTGATTCCAGCAACGGGATCTTTCATCTTTGAGTATGAGTAAAAACCAATATTCTTTAATCTTACATCTGGGACTTTTAGTCTAGCTGAGCTGAGACAAAGACACTATCCATATAAATGTCCTCTCCCTCCTCCCATCCCTTCCCCAGCCCAACATCTACTTGAATTTACTGATACACACACAGGAACTTGTGTAACTGCTGAAGGAAGTTTTGGCTGACAGTGGCAGAGTATGGAGGGGAGATGGTGGCAACTATTTTGCAGATTTTGTTCAAGATATCATGCCTATGGATGTCTGAAGGTAACTTTTATGGGAAACATGGTATTATTCTGGGCAAGAAGTAAAAGACAGAACTTAACAGAACTATTCAGGGTACACTTTGGGGGTCTCAGGAGCATTGTTATGGGACAGGAGAAATGACTTCCCTTGGCTTTGCAGCTGGCCCTGTGCTTAAAAGGCCTACATGTGTGAGGGACTCTCAGAGCCTGTCTTTTTGGCATGGACAGTGATATTTAATTATGTGCTGTGATGGTGACAATCTCCAAGTGGCTTTATGTAGACAAGTGAGGTCAGAAGAAAGAAAAGACAGTAAGAAAAATAGCACTGCCTGGTTGGTTTTTGGGCCCATGGCAAGAACCTGTCTGAGCCCTTGAAGAAATGAGTGGGGAGTATTTCAGTAGGGAGAGGGTGGTCAGGAGGACTTGGGATTGTGGGTGGCAGCTATGAAGCCAGTAGACATTGGAATTACATGCTTTTAAAAGTATGTATACTTTCTTCAGGAAAACAAAATCATCCCAATCAAACACATTTTTTCAATCCTGACTTGAGAATGTTTATCGATTTAGAGGAAAGGGGGGAGGAGAGAGAGAGAGAGAGAAAGAGAGAGACAGGGAAACATCAATGTGAGAGAGAAGCATCCATGTGAGAGAGAAACTTCAACTGGTTGTCTCCCGTAGGTGCCCCGACCAGGAATCAAACCTGCAACCTTTTGGTGTATGGGACGATGCTCTGAGCAACATAGCCACCCGGCCAGGGCTAAACCCTTTTAACTGCCAAGTCATTTACCCATCTAAGGAAGCAGTTGTTATTTTTAAGATAGAAATATTTCTTGTGCTGTAGAATAAAATGCTTGGGATAGTTTTAGACAATGCTTCTCTTTCAAAAAAAAAATATAGGAAGCTACTTCAGAGCAATTTCTGAGAAAACCCTGCATAGGGCTGTACTTGGAAGCTGCAGAGCACTCATGTGAGCTAACCCCGGCTTGTTCAAGAGCCCAGAAGTGTGTTAAAAGCACTTTCCACATGGTCTGGTCCCAGCTTCATTCTTCTTTGCTTGATAGTTTTCAGGGTATGACAGTTTCCTTTTGTACTATGTCTGGGCCATTAAATGTGGCTGTGGCATTGCACAGCATTTTGTAGCGTGGAAATGAAATATTTGGTCAGATTGATGTGTCCTCTCTTGCTGGTTGCAGATGAATGGCTGGCACATTCTCTCACTACTGCAGGCATCCAGAGATCCTGCTTGTTTTTGCCTGGAAAAACAGACATTGAGGAGGCTGCATTTCCTGTTTACGCAAACTGTTACTTCATTAATTTACATGTAGAAGTCAAATATTGTATAGTAAACACCTACAGCACAAACCTTATAAATTGTTGCACAAGGCAATCATCCCATAACCCAGTAAGAATCTTTTATTTTCTTATTTGAGAAACGGGACTTAAAATTGTTTTACTACCAGAAATGACAATTTTTCCAAATGGACTTGCCATTTTCCCCCCAAATGACTTCACGATATTTTAGGTTTCCTGCCTAGCTTTCCCCTTACTCTCACGTGGACCACAGTGTCTTTAAAACAACCATCTGCTTTCTGGTGATGAAGATCTTCAAACCTGCACATGCCTGGCCAAGAGATTGCAGAGTCAGATTAGCTGACTGACTTGGTTGAAACCTGAGCCAGTAACGTTGTAGAAAGGATGATGAGAAATTATATTATTCCATGTGTGCTGTAGTATATACTCTCAATTCAATTTTAGAAAACATCTATATTTTCTTTTAGTTTCTTTATCATATGATAAAATAATGTATATTCTTTGGTAAATTTTTTAAAAATTAAGAAAGGTCCTCTCTCTCATTTTTTTAAAAAATTTCCCTTGGTTACTCATGGGATTAAATTTTACAGTTTTAAATAATGATTTTCCTCCTTCCCCTGCAAGGCAGTGCTGAGGTACAAAGAAGAGGAAAGGGAGTGTGATTCGGTGGGCCTGAGCATTCATTCTCCCTTCCTCGCTGCTCCCATCGGTAGCAGAGAAATTAGGCAAGGTCCCTCTGCTCTCAATAACTATTAGCCGAGGGCAGGGTTTGGTGCCTGGCATCAAAAACTGAGTGCTGTACAAACGCAGGATTGCCTTTCCCTGAACACGGTTCACTAGGAAAGGCACTGTTTTCCATTTAATTTTGTTAATATTCCTCTAAGGTAGGAACTATGATGATATCATTTATAGCTACGGAGACACAGAGGCAGAATTTTAATCATTTGTTTTCCTGTGGGTGGAACAAGGATTCAAGCACATGTGTGCAGGATCCCAGTCTTCTTTCTTAACATGACAACACATCTCTCTCCCACTACAATGTCTGTCCCTTATGGAGTGCCTACTATGTGCCACCACTGCACGAGGCATTTTGCACATTGTGTCTGACTATCTTCACAATCTGCTATGAGGTCATTGTCATTGTCTCTGGATTGTGGATGAGAAAACTGAGGCTTAGAGAAAGTAACTCATCAACTCAGGATTTCTTGATTAGGACTGAGTTGAGTGGGTTGGTCTCTTTACACATGCTTTTCCTGATTAGACTCACCTCATACAGTTACCAATCTGGAGTGTAGTTTGATTGACTGCAAATGAATAAAACATTGCTTCTTGTACCTAATATGATCATGCTGAGTAGTGCCTTCCTTGTACAGTGATGGAACAAAATATGGTTTCAGGAATTGTTAAGTGAATGAGTGAGTGGGTAGTGTGTGTGAATTTGCTTTGCACGTGTGAAAGAGTCCATGTGTGCTATTTCCAAATACATTAGGACAAAGGGAAAAAGAATTGAAGTGTAGGACTCCATTAGTCCCAGCCCTTACTCTTTCTGCATAGGCCCTGCAGCCTGGGGGTGGAAGAGCAGAAAAGGAGCAAGTAGCGCTTGCTAAGGGCACTTCCAGGTGTAGTGGGAGTTAACATTGTTATGGAAGAGTTACACAAAATAAATAAAAAGAGAGTCCAATAAACATGACCATGTCATCAGAAAAAAAGAAACAACCCATTAGGAGGAAATGGCTTGACTTCAAAAATCAATAAACAGAAAATGGACCAATCTTTCTGACATACATGTTTACTTTTCATCCCATTGCATTACTCTAGAATATCAAAACACTACTCTAGCTTTCCTCACTTTCCCCAATTTATCCCAGCAAGACATTTCCCTAATCCAGTGTTTGCTTACCCTCTTCTCAATCTGTATCCCAGAGATGTCACTCAATTGTATTTGAGCCTTTGTATCTTTCTTTGCCCAGGGCTTTATTTCTCCACCCCCAGGGCTTCCAAACAATTCTCTTATAAAATCCAAGCCCTTCTTTTGTGTATTTGTGTCCAGATGTAAAGTAACTTCAAGAATGTACTTTCATTTAACTTAACTGTTGCCTTTTTGTTTAATTACCTAGTTAGCTCTCTGCATGCTATGTCTGCACATGCCGAATTGCAATCCTTTCTTTTTCCCGAATAAATCCTTTTTGCTGTTAAAAAAAAAAATTACCTGTGTAAGTTTCAGTGGCAGATTTGAACCATACTGAGTCCTATCATCTCTCCTATGCAACTGGCAGTATATATGAAAACTCACAGCATTGCCTCTAGGCAGCCTTGGAGATGGGCAAGGAAGAACCAGAACTGGCTTAATGCAGGCCCCTCCTTCTGTGATATCCCTGAATTGAAGATGAGGGAAGGTGAGGATGGTCCAGATGTGATGGTGGCTGCAGAGAAGAGGATGTCTACAAAAACACTGACTTGTGGCCAACATGGGCCAATCCTTAGATCTAGAATACCCAGTGAAGACTGATGAGGCGGAAGTCTGGCCACTAGTTTATTTTTTTCTCATCTGAGTATTTTAGGACTAGTAATCTTCCCCACATATTCTCTTCTTTCTTTCTATGTAGGAAGAAATAATATAATTTCTGGGTAACCAAGAACAGATTTTTTTCTTTTGCTGTATCTATGGAATGAAGATATGAATTCTATTAAAAACCCTGTAAAGTGTCTGAGTTTTATTTTTAGCTTGAACTTTAACTTGCAAGTGTCATAGCCAGGCTCATTATATAGTTTAATACATTTAGGTTGGTTAATAATATATGTTTCATTTTTCAAGGCTGTAAAATGACTGCTAGCTTAAGCTTATAGTTCTGCATCTCAAATATATTAAATCCTTAATATAAATCATAAAAATTTCACATGTAAACATTCTTTCCCTGTTAATAGGGAAAAAGTACCAGATCCATTTTATTTGTAGACATACAACCATATTTTTGGCTGTTTTAGACAAAACTTTTGATTTCTCATATGGATTCATACAAAATTTAAAAAAATGAATTTGCTTTCTTTGTTCTTCATCCTTTAAAATCAAGGGGACAATTCATTGCTGTTGTTGCTAATTTTTCTGATAGATTTTATGATCCTAGATAAAATATGTATAAATTATTGACCTTTTTTTCTTCATTTTTTGTTAATGCATTTGCCGCCACTTACTAAATTTCCAGAACTTTCTATTATTATTAAATATGAACTGACATGGTCACGACTGCAGAGGGACCATTCATCAGGAATGTTAACTTGCCTGGTACCTGAAGCAGCCCAGAAATGGACCGAACAATTAGAGGCAACTGTCGGTTTTCACTGACGTGGTTGAAACCATGAGCAAATGGTCATTCATTAGCATAGAAAGCTTTGTTTATTGTCATTATTTTCTCACAGGTTAGTAATTTTTATTACTTCATGAAGAAAATTGCCTGCATTTTCTTGCTCTTTACAACCATTTTCAATTCTATGTTTACGAAAAGAATTTCTAGCTGTTAGAGATATATTAAGAGCTAGTAATGTCGCATACTATTTAATTGTGGTGATGACTACAGCTTACTGATTTCTCTTTTTCTGATTTGCAAGGTGGAAGCAAGTCCTACACTGCTCCTGACAGAAAGCTTTAAATGTCCGGAGAAATGCGGCTTAGGGAAAGAGTTGCTTATAGTCTATTAGTTTGAGTTGCAATGCTATCCCTAAATCTGTGAATCTGGACAAATCATTTAATATCTATAACTAGGGTAATAACATCTGTTTCATGAGGTTGTAAAGTACCTAACAGTATATTCACATAACCATTCAATACATATGAATTCCCTTTCTTCTTCTAAAACATGCCTCTGAATTTGTGATAGATGCCCCATCTCTCAAGTGGTCTAACAAATAACATTTGACAGGAAATTTCATATTCCTTTAATGTATTCATCATAGAGCTGGGAGGCTCCTCTATCAATCAGGCTCAAGGCCGAGGGCATCACATAATTTCTTTAAGTGGGTAAACTCTGCCGCCAACTGCTTGAGTTAGCATCTTTTACTCTCACTGGCTGTGTGACTTACACTGAGATACTGTTCTGTACCTCCATTTCCTCATCTGGAAATGCGTTTATTAACAGAAACTACCTTATGGGTTGTTGAGGGACTTAGATGAGTTAAGACCTGTAAAATATTTAAAACAATGCTTCATCTATATAGTTCAATAAGTATTAGTTGTTATTACCAACCTAATTAATTTAAGTGTTCAAAATGTCTAATCATTTGCAGTAATAACATGGGCAGTTCTTATTGTACATATGTGTATTAGATTATGCAAATATTTTCAGACAAATGATCTCACTTAAGCCTCCTCCAGACTCTGACATAATCGTTGCCATCCTCCTTTCACAGAGAAGGAAACTAAGTGGAGAAAACTGAAGTCCTGTGCTTCCCCCAATCGCTAATAAAAAGCAAATGATCACAATTCAGGTTGGTACAAATTTTTCTCACTCCAAACCCCATGTACTCTTTTTTGTACCACAAATGTAATTTGATTGGTTTTAGTATTGTTGATTGTGTATCAAAATCTCAAAACTCATTACTAAGGAAGAACATTAAAGTAAAACAAAAATCATGAAGAACTTGCCTGTGGGCAGTTTCTGTCATTGTAGGAACAATTGTTTCTTTCTTAGAAAAAAGTTGCAATAGGCACATGCAGCAGAGCAGTGGGTCCAGAGTGGCAGTTCTCTCTTCATCAGATACAACTGATCTGAGATATCATATTTGTAAAAGCTTCAAGAGAGAACTTTCAGTATTATGCTGGGAGACTTTTATGTGCCTTACAAGGTAAGGTGGTCAGATTGTGGAACTGAATACCATTGGCTGTGCTGTTATGTATTTTCCGGGGAAGGAGAGAGGACCGATTGAGTTCAGGAGGACCACTGAAGGAAACAACAGCTTCCAAATGAGGTACTTAGCCATAGTGCCCAATTCTGGATGGGAGGTCAATAGTAGGTTGGATTTTTATAGAAGGCAAAAAAATTTAACAAACTGGACACAGAATAGGGCAACTATAAAGGAAAAACTGCTAAGTTGGTTTATATTCAAAGTAAGAACTTCTGTTTATTAAAATATAAAGCTAGGAGTATGAGAAGACAAGCCATGGGATGTGAGAAAATACTTGCAGTACATCTCTCTGACAGGGGATCCATTCACATCCTTTGTTTCTTACTATAAAAACCAAGAAGAAAAAAAAGCAAAAAACCTAATAGAAAAATGAGAAGACTTGAACAGGTATTTAAAGAGGATTTTCAAAATTTCAATAAGCATATGAGAAGTCCGTCAACTATATTAGTTATCAGGACAATTCAGACTACAATATAATTCAGTGCCACTAGGCATCAGCCACATGTCTACACTGAGAGTGTAAATGGACACAGCCACTTTGGTAAACCGTTTGGTGGTGTCTATAAAAGATGAGCATACCGTATCCTATGAGCTATCAATTTTACTCCCAGCTAGATGCCTGCTATTCAGATGAATATGTACATTTTTGAACCATTTGTAATAACTCCAGACTGAAACATCCTAAATGTTCATCAATAGTAGAATAGATCAATTTATTGTGCTATATTCCTACAATGGAATACTCTACAGCAAGAGGAATACATGAACATATACAGCATAATGAATTTTATGTGCATGATGGTATGCTTAAAGAATCAAATGCACTAGAGTACACACAACAAAACACCATGTCCAATGCAGGGAAAAATTGACCTTTAATGGTAGAAGCGAGGATAGTGGTTACCCTGGCTGGGAAACAGTGGCTAGAAGCGGACTTGAGAGATCTACTAGGGTGATAGTACTATATTCTCTTTCTTGATCTGGTGTTGGTTGCAAGGCTAGCTTCTGGCTGTGAAAATTCATCAGGCTATTCACCTGGAATTTATGCACTTTTTTCTTGTTTGTTATGCTGCAGTACAAAATTAAGCAATGAATTGGGTTCAGCAGAATCTTATATGACTAAAAGGTATCCAGTTTTTTTTTTTTATAATGCGTGGATTTTATCTCCCCCACCTGAGTTCTAAGAGAAGCCAAATGCAGAAAGCACACTTTTGGAAGGAAAGGGCGACTCAGACCCTTGGCAGAAAAGGGTTTCTGTGGAACAGAAAGGGGAAGTGACTAGTCTGGAAAGGGGCCTATGGCAGCTCTGGATTTAAGGAAACATGCTGATTTTTTACTCCCCAAAGCCAACCGAAAGGATGAAAAAAGTTGACGCTGGCAACCTGAGCTCAACATTTAACAACTGCCACACAGCTGCCACCAGGAAGTTCTGGCCAGGTTCGCATTGCTATCCAAACAGTGGGGTGGCTGCCCTGACAGCCTCCTCTTCATATCTGGTGGGCCTGAGAGGCACCGTGCGTGCCAGGGCCTGCTAATCTTTCCAGACTAAGCACCTCAGAATTGAACACACTCTGTGCAGCTTAACCCATGGTTTGGGTGAGAAGTCCTCCTCATAAAGGATATTCAATGGGAGCCGTTTATGGAAGACAGCACTGTGACTCGGAGAGCATTTGTGTTAAAGCTGCTTCCCCACCCTCTTTCTTCTGCCTCCTTCCCTGGTCTTTGAACTACTTTAAAACATCCTTCTGACAAACTAATGATTTTAATCATGCCAAAGTTAACTTACTGGGGGATTTTTGAATATTTGTGACTCCACTATACTCTTCTTTTCTGTGACAAGGACAGCTCTGTCCAGGGCACATCATAGTTATCACTTGCCACCCTGAAGCAGTAAGGACATGGTGATGGCTACGGAAGGTGGTGACCCAGCTAGTGTGGGGATCACTTGTAACATCTCTAAATGACAAACTTACTTTCAGAAATGTTCTTCAAATAACATAAATAATAATAATGGCCAGGAAAAAATATAGACAATAAACATATTTTATTGAATCTCCTTAATTATGCCAATAAAAATAATATGAAATGAAATTTAATATAATGAAAATATACTATAATACAATATAACATAATAGGTAACCATCGAAAATATTATACTTTGTTTTCTTGATTAATTCTTTAACAATTAAAAACAAATTTTAAAACAACTATGGGACCCTTATGCAATGGAATGTTACTTGGCCATGAAAAAAAAGAAAATTTTACCCTAGAGAACATTATGCTAAGTGAAATAAGCCAGTCAGAGAAAGTCAAATACCATATGATTTCACTCATATATGGAATCTAATGAGCAAACTGAACTAAAAATAGACACAGACTCAAAGACAAAGAGCAGGATGACAGCTATCAGTGGAGGAGTAATTAGGGGATGGAGGGATCAAGTAAGAAAGGAAAAAGGACTCATGGACATGGACAACAGGATGGTGATTGTGCAGAGGTGGAGGTGTATATGGGGGATAAATGGAAATGGAAATAATAAGACACAAATTTAAAGATATTATTCAAATTCAGTAAACTTTTTCATGCATAAATAAAATTTGCATTTCCAATAAAAATGCCGTTCCAATCCCTGTTATAAATTTTAGATGTCAATCAAAACTCCAAATTGTCACACAGGACAGCAGAATTGAAATAACTCAAGTTCGGCTCCTTTGTTTTTACAATCATTGTTCTACCACTATTTATTTAGAATACATCATTTAAATGCAGGAACATGTTATTCTTTAAGGGTTGGAGAACTAAACTGCACCTGAAGTAATCTGGAAATTTCTTAACTGTTATAAACATGTTGTCCAAAAGAACTTGAGTGGTTGAGTCTGCATGTGTTAAGGATTAACATATAGCTAGGAGCTTTCTGAATTAGTTTCTTTGTATAATGCAATGTTTAGTAAAGGGTAAGTAATAAAAACAAGCTGACTTCAAATGTGTATATTTAGTATTAAAACTCAAAAACTCAACACCCCAAACCAAATAAATCAATTAAAAAGTGGGTAAAAATTTCTGGCCAGGTAGCTCGGTTGGTTAGAGCATTGTCATACTGTGCCAAAGTTGTGGGTTTGATCCCTGGTCAGGGCACATACAAGAATCAGCTAATGAATGCATAAATAAGTGGAACACAAATTGATGTTTCTCTCTTTCTCTCTAAAAATCAATGAATAAAAAAAATTTAAGAAATGGGTAAAGGATTTGAATAGATATTTCTCTAAAAGAAGATATAAAATGACCAATTAACACATGAAAAAATGCTCAATATCACTAGTCATTAGGAAAATGCAAATCAAAACCAAAATAAGATATTGCCTTATATCCATTAGTATAGTTACTATAAAAGACAACAGCCAGAGAATAAAGTGTTGGTAAGAATGTGGAGAAATTGCAACTCTAATGTATTGTTAATGAGAATGAAAAATTGTATGGCTGCTACGGAAAATAGTATGGTAGTTACTCAAAAGATTGAAAATAAAGTACCATATTATCCAGTAATTTCACTTCTGAGTATATACCCAAAAGAATTAAAAGCTGAGTCTTGAAAAAGTAAGTGTACACCTATGTTCCTAACAGCATTATTCATAACAGTTAAAAGTGGAAGCAACCCAAGTTTCTATTGACAAATGGATAAATAAACAAAATGTAATAGACACATACAATAAAATAATATTCAGCCTTAAAAAGGAAGAAAATTCTGACACATTCTACAACATAGATGAACCTGGAGGACATTATGTTAAGTAAATAAGCCAGTCACAAAAGGACAAATATTGTATAATTCCACTTATATGAGGTACTTAGAATAGTGAAACTCAGAGAAACAGAAAGCGGAGTGGTGGTTGCTAAGGGCTGGCAGGAGAAGGGAATGGGGAGTTAGTGTTTAATGGGTGTACAGTTTCATGTTTGCAAGAGTGTTCTGGAAACGGATGGTGGTGATGGTTGTACAACAATCTGGATGTACTTAATGCCCCACTGACCTGTCCACTGAAACGTGGCTAAGATGGCCTTGGCTGGATGGAGCGTTGTCCTGTTCACCAAAAGGTTGTGGGTTTGATCCCCAGTTAGGACACCTACAGGAGACAGCTAATCAGTCTCTCTCTCTCTCTCTCTCTCTCTCACTCATCTTCCTTTTTTTTCTCTCTAAAATCAGTAAATACATCTTCAGGTGAGGATTTTTAAAAAATGGTTGAGATGGGAACTTTTAGGTGTATTTTTTCACAATTTAAAAAACCACAGCAAGTATAACAGTGATTTAGAATTTAGATGAAAAAAAGATGTTTTGTAGAGAAGTATTTTATCACCAGCATTATTGAGAAATGTTGGTGCACTGTGAGAATACAGGGCCAACTGATTGTCAATCAGTCTCTTTACTTCATGGAGTCATTTTGCATGAATCTCCTGAAGTCCCAGCTCTCAAGTCTTCCTTTCTTTCTCCATAATCAACACTAGATAGTTTCTGTCCCTGTCATCTTCCCCTGAGTGGTAAAGGGAGGTTGCAATGATTGTGATCCGTGCAGAGACTTTGACCCTTTGCCTTCTTCTGAGCTGAGCAGCTAAAAACAAAGTGATCTTTCTCTGGCTTCTGTTGCTCCTCCCTCATAGCACAGTCTCTCTGTACTTTTATGCTAACCAGGACATTGATGCTTGGCTCTAGCTTAACAAATTCTCCATCCACTGGGGAAGGAGCAGCGTGGGTGTGGGCAGAAAACAAGAAGCTGGGAAGAGAGGAAGTCTTGCTATGATTGAATTCAAATTCACAGTTAGGGCAGGTGGGGAACTCATTTCAGCTTCTTTCACTATGAAAATATCATCAGTATAAAAAATCCTTCAAGAGTCCAGGATGTGCAATGACCTATCGGATGCAGGGGGAACTGTGCTGCCCTCCATACAGAGAAGGCTGCTCGCACTTTGACAAACCCTTCATACTCTCTAGGCATAAAAAGGTAGCAAAATATGCCACCCCAAAATATGCCACTTTGACATAAGAATTATTTTGAGCTGAAAGCAACTGAGAAGCAAATACAAGAATAGCTCTTTGTCTTCCTCAATGTCCTGAAAAATAGGACATAACTCGGCAAAGGTGTCCCACTTTCCCTCTCTACCAGGAAGGACAGAAGTTAATTGCTGGATAAAACTTTAGACCTTTACTAGTGTAGAGATGGGACCAGAGAACACCACATGACAATTTTTGCTTAAACTAGCACTTACCTACAAATAGTTTCCCCATATTTGCCTGTCCATTGTTTGAAACCCCTAGAAGCTCAAAGTCCTTTCCTTCTGTCTTGTCACCTCTCTGAAAATTTATCATTCTTTTGTTACTGTGCTATCTAAGCCCAAGTTCTAACCACCCCTTTGAGTTGTTCATCACCGAGTGCTCCCATGGGTGTGCACTATGCCTGGTAATATACTTCAGTTCATTGTTCTCTCATTGATTTGCCTTTTCTTGGTCTGATTTACAGGGTCTTAGATGAAGAACCCAATATAGGTAGAAGAAAATTATTTCTCTCCCTCACCCCTAACACCTGACTGCAAGGGAGTATTGCTTTGATGTGCAACTACAGGTAAAGGAGAAAATTGTTCCTTCAAACTACGTTGATCAAACATCATAGCTCTACATATTGCCCTGCCTGGCCCCACAACATACTCCACATATTATGAAATTGGAAGTTCCAGCAGGTACTTACTTAAATAGTCTTCATACTGAACTATTTCTGTAGGCCTCTTGGTATACCTAATTTCTTTTTATAAAGATTTTATTTATTTATTTTTAGAGAGAGGGGAAGGGAAGGAGAAAGAGGGGGAGAGAAATATCAATATGTGGTTGCCTTTTACATGACCCCAACTGAGGACTTGGTCTGCAACCCAGGCATGTGCTCTGGCTGGGAATTGAACCAGTGATCCTTTGGTTCGCAGACCTGCACTCAGTCCACTGAACTACACCAGCCAGGGCAGTCAGTATACCTAATTTCATCCTGATTCCACTATGTCTTGCTGGTGACCTGAGTATATTCTTTCTCATGTTCATCCTTACCTTGGCCTTTGGACCTTAAGTTCCATCATAATCTTGGTTTTCCAAGACAATCATTTTGATTTGTCATCAACACCTTACCACCACAAGGTAAACACTCCCCCAGTTTGACCTAGGCTGGGATCTAGCTACTGCCACGAGGCTAGAGTCGGATGTATGAATGGAAACTGGACATCTCCCTCCTCTTCTCTCTCTAGGATTAAATCCACATTGGTGGAGAAGTCTGCATGTTCACTACAAAGAATATTCAATGTGGTCTTATAGAACTTGCCAGTTCTTCTTTCTTAAAGATCTCTAGACTTGTTGAGCTGGTCTTACAATTTGATTTGAGTAGCCTCCTCTTTCTCTTTCTTTTCACTCCTTCTACACCCCTTCTCTTTCTTCATCTTCCAGTTTCTAGGTTTCTCTTCTATGTCTAATGTCCCTTATCACATACTTTATCTAGTGGGGTGACCTTTTCAGGTTTCAGGGCCCTATTAATTGCAGAGAACTTTTGGTCTTTGATTATATATTTGCTTGAAGTACTGTTTAAAAAACTGAGTTTTTACGGTGACATTTCTATGGAAGGCATGTGTCCCTTCAAGAGGTTCTGCAAAATGATGGCTTTCCTACTAGTTTATGAAAATCTCTTTAAAGTCCTAGTGCTTATAGTCTCCTGCACCATTCAGAATTCCCTCTTATTTGGCACACTAAATTGCCCTTGTACAATCAGCTTTCTCTGTAGCTATGGGTACTTTTTAAGGCCATTTTGGTGGGAAAAGTCACTTACTGCTTGGAGCATGGGCTGAAAACCAACGTCCTCATGGACAGACCCGTGGCTCTTTCTGCATATTGGTCTCAAAACAGCAGCAGCTTATGGGCACAGCTGCAAAGTTTCTATGAGGCTAATGTTGTACACGCTCTTCTTTCATACCCATTACCTCACTGTGTTCCAAGTTACTTTATGTAAAATCTTGGTCCTAAGAGATGTTCTTAAGTAGAAGTAGTCTTGATACAAAAGAAAGTCTAGGAGACCTGCAAGCCAGAGTCTTGTTTTTAAGAATTGCAGTATGCATTAATGTATTAAAACTCTGAGAAACCTTATAGTAATAAACTTTCTTGATTTTCTTTATTCCAATATCTCCCAAAATTAGTTGATCATGGATCATCTCTTTTTTTTTTTTTTTAGTGGCATTAATTTCCTGAAGAAATTAGGTTACACAGAACATCCTTTGAGAAATGTCATGTTATCTTCTTATTATATTTATTTTTTTGGCAAATCACCAGGTAGCTGTTAAGTGGTACAGGAGAGTTCAGTCCAGGACTGTGAGACCCTCTGTCCCCTGAATGTTTCCTTGGGACTAGGACATAAGAGCTAGGGTTTAAAAGAAAGGTTAATAAAAGGAGAATGAAAATTTGAAAACCTATATGTCATTTAGCTTTGCTGTGACAACCTAAACCAAAATAACCCCACTGATTGCAATAACATTTATTTCTCATTCACATTACTCATTGTAGGTCGGTTGTTGTGGCTTTGTTCTAATTTCTTCTGATTCTGTGGCCCAGATGAGCTATTCTCGTGGCAAAGAGAAAATAACAAAAAGCTGGTATAAATTCTCTGAAGGTTTGTCTGCTTGGTAACTTATATTGCTTTAGGTCATAATCTATTGGACAAAGCATAGCACATGGCTATATCCATTTCTGATATTTTGTCCACTTTGTAAATAAAAACTGTGGTAACATGTAACCCCTAGGGCTCACTCATCTTGCACATGAGTTACAAGTTGGCTGCTGTGTCTCTTCTCCATGTGTCTTCTCATGTTGTAGACACAGTGAAAGATAAGCCACTTTCATGGCATTCTCATGGCAGAGGGAAAGAACAGTTTGGCTGGGAGGAACTGTTGCTGTATGTTGATCAAAGTGCATGATGTGGCTAAGCCCAACAGCTGTGGGAACAGGATGTTGTTTAACTTTCCACATTGAGGAGGCATTGCCAGGTACATGACAACAGGCAAAAATGCACAGTCCTGATATAAGCAATAGAGTGAGTCAGTAACTGGGGTCAATAATAAGTCAGGAATGGCGGCAGTTGAATGGAGCAGAATGTTCAACAAATAGTGCCTTAAATTGATTAGGGTTTAGTTTTCTCACATAAAAGAAAGGCTGGAGGCTAACAGTTGTCAGTGTTAGGCTTAGTTTCTCAACAATGCCATCAAGACTCAATATTCTTTTTTCCCTGTTTTTTCATTAGACTATCATTAATGTGTTAGTCATTCATATGTATGCAATGTACCTCTTAATCACAAGAAGGCTGCACAGTTCCAAGCATCACATGCATATTGAAGAGAGGAAGAAAGAAAAAAGGATCATGCAATTCCATCAATTTCTTTTATCAAGGATCTAGACACTTTTCTAGAGGCCACTCCATTTCCTACACCAGAGACTCTTGCTTTCATTTCATTGTATAGCCCTCGCCTCCTCTGAATTGCAAGGGAGACTAGAAAGTATTCAATGTTTACGACTCTAGTGAAGACAGAAGAAGGACGGGGCTTGAATATCAGTGGAGTTAGCCACTCAATATTGACTTCCACAGAAAATTATTAGAAAGGATGGATGTTTGAATGTGAGCTTTTATCACTGTTTACAATTGGAAACGAAAGGGAAATTTATACCCTTTATTGGTCCGTTTGATTACCTTTTCATTTGTTATGCACATAATTTCTTCAGTAATGTTATTAAATCTCTCAAGCTGTCTAGTCTCATAGAATTTATGTAGGTATATTTTACTATTAAGGAGATAATTGTTGTTTTCCTAGTACTCTATACATGTAATTCACATCTTCCCTAAGAGAGAAAAATGCAATGCAGTAATGAAATCATGTAAAAGGATGTACAGTTGGAGAAAAAAATCTTTGTTGTTTTCATTTGACTTGCTTATGTTTGTAAATGCTTCACAATTCTTCAAGCGGGCTCTTTTTTTGTCCCTGAAACAGAAATAATTGTGTTGCCTGTATTACACAGCAGTCAGGCCTTCCTTCCAATGGCAGAAACACAGTCTTATTTCTTGACAGATATGTATTTTTAATGGCTTTCCTCTGTTAAAATCATGATCAGCTAAAAGGGTCTGATGGACTTGTGATAGTGGAACGACTCAGAAAAGCCTAATGCAGAGAAGCTAGTTCTATAACAACTGGGTTTCTGTCCTCTGTGAATCCAGAGTAAGTATGGGTTATGGCAGATGGGGAAGCAAGAGTCATCTCCCTCACCTGTCCCTGGTACTGCCTACCTGCTCTAGAAGTCACCCAGGCCACTGCCTGTGATTGTTAAGACTGGAAGGTTCTTTACTGTATTCATAGGAAGAAGTCACAGGGCTTCTAGAAGGAATCAGTTAAGGAGATTGTATTTGTTTGCTAGAGCTTCTATAACAAAGTACCACAGACTGGGTGGCTTGAATAACAGATACTGATGTCCTCACAGTTCTGGATACTCGAATTCTGAAATTTAGATGTTGGAGGGGTTGGTTTCTTCTGAGACCTTTCTCCTTGGCTCTTAAGTGTCTGCCTTCATAGGGTCTGCCCTCTGTATGTGTGGCTCCATCGTAATCTCCCTTCTTATAGGTTACTAGTTTTAGGGATTAGGGCTC
The DNA here is from genome assembly GCA_007922815.1 of Macrotus californicus. Taxonomy (NCBI): domain Eukaryota; kingdom Metazoa; phylum Chordata; class Mammalia; order Chiroptera; family Phyllostomidae; genus Macrotus; species Macrotus californicus. Next base: position 1,006 of record VMDR010017873.1, on the reverse strand, counting down.
ACCCATATGACCCTTATTTTACCTTAATCACTTCATTAAAGGCTCTATCTCCAAATACAGGCACATTCTGAGATAGTACTGGGGTTAGGTCTCCAACATATGAATTTCACAAGACACAATTCAGCCCACAACAGAGAGATATACATGAGTATAATTTTAGGAGGCGTTCATTTCTCTGTATACTGATATCCCATATCCAAAATTGTCTTCATTTCTTCTGTTGTACCTGTCCAGTGTGCTTGCTTTTTCTGCTGTTGCTTTGGGCCTGTTTCTACATCTTTGCTGATGGACATGCATCACGGGTAGCAATAGTGTTGTCTACCAGACCAACATTTTATACACATTCCCTCACATGCAAACTTCATTTGCCGACTTATTCTGATGCTTGGCATCAGGTACACAAAAACCCTGGCCAAGAGAACCTCCTGTCACTATGGCTGTCAACTGGATTTAAGGGACAGCGGGCTCTAGTTACTCAGTCAGGCCAACGATAATTATCGGAATCAGGAGAAGGAGATCCATATGATTTCACAAGAAACTTGTCTTTTGAGGTTTTGTTTATTTATCTTTGTTCTGATTCCATACTTAAAAGTCACCAGACCACAACTAGTTTTATTTTCTTAGCATCATAACATTTTTGAAGTTGAACTGAAAATTCCTATTTCACTGTTGTACTTTTTCAGAAAAGAAGGCTAGCATGAAACCCAACACACAGGACTTTATGACTTTTAAATATGATAAAATCCACATCTGCTTCACTAAAACAGAGGAAATCCATGGGCTTGAAGCAGCCGCTGGAGCAAGTACCAACTCACAGGTCCTGGTATTCTTTCTCTGTGCTTTGTCACCATTGCACTGGTTTGTGTGGCATCTTCACTGGGTTGGAAAGTATGTTACCAGAGAGCTCTAAGGGGAAGTTCAAATTCTGTTTTGTTTAACAAGGATGCCCTTGAGACTCTGCAGGCTTGGTTTATTTATATGAAGAGATAGAGAGAGTGGAAGATGG
>VMDR010017872.1:0-19687 GCA_007922815.1 Macrotus californicus | reverse complement strand
GGGGGGGGGGCAGGACTGACATCCCAGGAGGAAACAAGAGCAATGACAGCATAGAAATGTCAGATGAAATAATAGCTGAAATGTTCTGAATTTGAAGATACACAAAACTCAGTGCACTCCAAGAAAAATATATACGAAAATATCCACAAACAAAAAGCCTCATCATGGCACATGGTGATCAGAAAATGTTAGACATCTCCCTTAAGTGGACCTCGGGTAAGAAATAAAGGGTCAGTAAGTGCATGTGCCAGAAGACAATGGAAAAATAGCTTCAAAGTGTTAAAAGCAAGGGTGGGGGGACCCTTATCAACCTAAACATCTAAATCCAGCAAAGATATCTCTCAAAGTGAAGGAAAACTCAAGGCTTTTTCAGAGAACCAAAAATTCTGAGAGTTTATTTCTAGCCAATCTGCATTACATGAGGTATTAAAGGAAGTTCCTTATTGACAACAACAAACCAACCAACCAGAGAGAAACTGGGATCTTCACAAGGAATGAAGCAAAAAATCAATGGCAAGCATGCAGATCAAGATTTAAAACTTTTGCATTTCTATTTTACTTAAGAGATAAAGCAAAACTAGTAACAATGTATTATGGAGTTTATAATGTGTGTGTTTAAAGCAAAAGGGCTAGCAATGTGTCGTGGGTTCATAATATATAAACACAAGAGTCAAAGGACAGGATGATAGAAATGAAAATGAATTGTGGTCAGTTTCTTTCATTAAACATGCAATGGTATAATATTTTTAAAAAGAATGTGAAAATGTGAAGACAAATACTATAAACCTATAGCAACCACTAAAAACTAAATCAACAAGCTTTTAAGCCAATAGCGGCCATAAAATAAAATCATAAATTTATATATTATTAACAAAGGTTAACCCACTAAATTTAATTTTTAAAATTCTCAATTAACCCAAAGGAAGAAAGGGAAAACAAGGAGCAAAGCACAGATGTGACAAATTTTAAAAAACAGCAAAATGGTGGACTTAAACTCCACCAGATCAGCAATCACCTTAATTGTGGAGGGTATAAACTACAACAAAAGCAGAGGCTTTTTATAATAAATAAACGAGGAAGAGCAGCCATGTATTGTCCACCAGAAAGATAAAGCTTAATGTAGAGGGGCAGGGGCGGGAAACCACAGAAATGCTCATGACCACGGCTGCAAACAGTTCTTTCCTCCTTTTGTGATTGTTTTTTTCACTAGGTGACGTTGCGCCGTGATTCCTAGAACAAACCAGATCGTGTGACACTATTAAAACTGAGCAACAAAGAATGTTTGTCAATATCGGACAGAGAGCACACAGGAGAGACAGGCAGCAATCTGCATTTTATTTGGTATGAAATCCAACCTAAATGAGACATTTCATGGTGTTCAAGGCAGGCCCGGTGCTTGTTCCTGTGGGTCCTCTCAGGAGCAGTTCCGCTTCTTATCTGTTTATCAAGCAGATTCAGGCCTCCTCAGCAACAGGCAGCCTTTTCCAAAATGTGTTAACCAAGAATTAGAAAGAGTAGGCCAGGGACATTCTAAATAATGATTTCATACTTTGGGTTTATCCTGGGTTTCCTTGAGTTTCCAGGGTAACCATTGACTATAAAGTCTTGGCATCTTTTGGGTTAAGTTATAGGGCAAAATGCTATAAAATTAGTGGAGCACAGCTCTTCTAAGGTCCTTGAGTGTATCAAGCAGTCCCAGCCAAGGTCTGGCTTGGACACCACACCTAGCCCCTCTGCTCCCACCCTCTCTGTGATTGCCCTGCAGCGGAGAGGCAGTGGAATAGCAAAGTTTTCGCTGAATGTTTGGGATATATTTCACCACTGGGGACCGGCTAGTATGGAAAGAACAGAGGGAAAACTTTCTTCACAAGTCCTAATATTAATTCCTATCTCTTTAGCCAGGTTCATGATGAAGGACTTCATCAGGAAGTAAATTTTTCTTGGGAACTCTGGAGTAAGGAGCTTGGCAACCAAAAAAAAAATTTAAGAATTGTGTGCATGGGGCATCCAGACCTCCTGGAAAAATAGGAGCGGAACAGGAACTTCAGGAGAAATATTGATAAGGCTCATGTCAACCCCCTCCCCGCCCCCCACTCTTGAACAAAGAAAGGCAGAGTAGTAACCCTTGGCCAGCCCCTGAGAGGGAGGTCCCTGAGCAATAGACCAGCTGCATCAAGGCATAGGATTATCAAGACTATTAAACACGTCACAGAATAGAGCTTCCATTGGGAACGGAAGCTATGCATCGCAGGCTGACATTGCACTATGACCCGGCCTCTGCGGAAACAGCATGAATTCCTCCACCGCAAGAGAGACCTTATCTACTCACAGACTTTCAACTTATATAAAATGTTTTCAAAATCATCAACAAAGTGATGCTCCAAAGCAAGCGTATGAACTCTGCCTGCCACCATGGATGCTATCATTGGTTACCTTGGTCACATCGGTCATTTGAGGCCCAACCATCCTTTGCCTTGTTAGTCTACACTGTGATTGTCTCTGTTTCTGTTATTTCTGGTAAGTGCTTCATTTCTGATGAATAAAAACGCACTAAGAACTTTAAAAGTGCCATGAATACTCATAAAAGGTTGAGAGGACAGCGGAAACAAAGTCAAAAGTTAAAAAAAAATCAAAGTGGCAAGATGTCAGACATCCACAGACCCGTAGGCTGACATTCAACCGCAGAAATAATTCTTAAGGACAAAGAGTAAACCATGCAAAGTGTAAACCTCTGGATCTAAGCATAGGACAGAAATCAAAAGACAAGGAGAAGCAATCAATGAAATGGGAGAGTTAGCCTTAATATGAACAGCCTATTAGCCTAATATTAATTCAGGAAAATACCAGGGGGCACTGAAGAATTTAACTATGAAAGTCTGCTGCAGAAACATTGCTGTCTCAAAGTTTCCTATGGTCCCATTGTGTCCAGGCCCATTCAAGTCTGCACAGCATCAGAGTGAGTGTTGAAAAGGCTGTCAGTGTGCATACTGTAGCTGCTAAGGCATTCCTGACATCACTTGCAAAGGTCATGGGGTAAGGTGAGATGGGGCATAAGTGGCAGGTGGTCATGCTGCAATAGAATCTCAATATGAGTAAAACTGGTTTACTTTTCCCCCAAAAAATGTGCAGTAGAACACATATCAGCACAACAGAAAATAACATGCCTGGTTTTATTTTTTTTTTTTTTTTTTTTTTTTAAATTACTTTATTGTTGTTCAATTACAGTTTGAATTTTCAGTTTAAATCTTTAATCATGAAGGACTTAGGAATGAATAGCCCTACAAACAGCCTACCCTTTGTGAAAGTAGAGGTATCTGGGGTGGATTAAAGCTGTCTTGGATATCTTTAAGGATGCTCTGAAGGAGATATCATCACTGGAGATGGTCTACTGCAGGCAGACATCAATCCCAACTGGGACAAGAACAGTGGCAGTTCCCAGCAGAGTATTGTACCCCAGTTTTGGAAGTGACAAAGCAGAAGTAACAGGGAGCTGTAAGGGCAGCAGAATCTCTTGAAACCACAAGAATATTTCAGGAAAAGAGTTTAAAGGAAGGGCCCATGTACTCTTTCCAATTCTACCCTTTAGCCCAGAAGGTGGGGGACGGGGAGTGAGTTGGCAGAGGAGAAATCCCTGGGCCTCCATAATTCCACCTCCAAGCCTGGTGTGGTTCAATGAAAAAGGGCTCTTACATGCCCAAAGAGGGAGGGAATAGAGTTTAAAGCGCTCAAAAGGTGCTTTTATTGAGCGATAGGTGTGCACTGAAGCACTGAAGTGAGGCTTCATTGAACATAGTTATTCAATTCTTGCTAAGTAATACAATTCCCTTGAGGGCAAGAACAATCATTGTTTAGGCATAATGGGTTTATTTGTGAATACAGTTAAAAGCAAACGAAAATGGGTATGAACTGAGATACAGGGTGAGCTAAGCTGATGTCTGCATGGTAATGAAGAGGAATTTGAGGGGGAGGAAATAGGGGGTAAACAAGCTGGAGAGGAAAAGGAAGAGTAATAAATGAGTTGGAGACAGCAACGTGGGGGACCACAATTCCTGATTTCAGAAATTACCACAATACTTCAAGAAGAATTGTGTCAAGTTTTCATTTAGATTTTCATATGGTACAATCCTGGGCCCAAATCTTTAATGAAGACTGCCATACACGATCTTGAGTCAGTGCACTCTCAATAACAAGGGATTAGGGTTGTGCCCCACGGGAGTATATGGTGCTGGAAAGGAACAGGAGGGGACGTCCAGGGTGACCCGAAGAACTCATGGCATGTAAGAATTCAGGGTCAAAGCTTACCAACAGAAAGCCGCCCTGCCATGACCACCGTGCATGTGCACACACACACACACAGAGCCTTCCTTACTCACCACAACCACCACCACCCCCATTTATCGTCACCACCAAGGACCTGGAGATCTGCTAGAAAAGACACCAGAGAGACCACTGCATTTTCCATGGGATTCAAACCAACTGTCCCTAAATCATCAAAGGAGGGGCAGCCCAGGCAGCTGGAGAGCTCGGACGGAGCCAGGAGCCGCTGAAACCTGGGTCTGCGCTCTGAACCAAACACAGCAGCCTGAGGTCTCATTGCCACTCTAACAACAGCACAGTTCCAAACCCTAGTGGTCCCCCACCCCCACATTCTTCTTAACGCCTTTCAGAGCATTTCAGAGAGATGAGAAGAAAAGTCCTGGAGAAAAAAATCAAGTAGACGGACAGGCCTCGAGGCAGCCAACTGTCCTCTGTTGGAGAGCTTCCCCCAATCCTCTGGGAGAAATGTTCATTGCTTCTAGTTCTGGCAGAACCACTGTATATGTAAATATATTTATTCCCATTTCCTGTTAGCATGGGAATAGGATGTAGAAATCTTCGGCTGCAACCGCTGGTATTCCGAGCCCCTGACAGGGCAGATAACTGAAAATATCGAGAAGTCAAGGTGAGTTGGATGTCTCAGACCCATCAGACTGCAAGGAACTCTCCACTGTCAGAGACAAATTCTTTACATAAAGGTTTCTGAGATTCCTTCAGGGACTTGTAATTAAATTTTTTTGCTTTTGTTTTTTGCTTAAGCTCTGATGGAATGTACAATCTGATACGGAACCTAACAAAGAGGGCTAAACCCTACAGCCTTGATGTCATCAGATTTTTTGTGTAGGGTGTGCAGCCAGATCGTTTCCATGATCAAAATACCTCACTCTGTGTACCCACCAGACACCAGATGGGTAGGCTCAGCCACGTGACCTCTTTCCTCAGCTTTTCGCAGGACTGCCTGAAAGTCACCTCCTGCGTACACTGTGCCCAAAACGCTGTGTTTGTGCCCTAGGTATTTCCTAAGGTGGCATCTTTTTGCTCTCATACTTTTTCAAAATATCTTACTCTTCACAATAACTTGACTCCTGAAAATCAATATACTCAATGGGCATTTGCAAATCAAATATGTATTAAATGTAACCAGGAGACTTACTCATTATGAAAACACTAGCAAAACAAATTGGGATGTAAATAATCACCCCTAATTCATTTGTTCTATAAGTTTGTTTGTAAGCATATTTTCCTAAAGTCAATATTTATATACTTCACAACGTGAAAACTTATTTATTTTTTGTCACAATAACTATTAAACTACCCTTGATCTCTTGTTGTTTTTTTTTTTTTTCCCTCCAGCCCCTAAATAACTAAAAGTCCAAAATCTCATACCAAATCTCAGCCATAATACACACTGGTATCCCGTTGGCACTTCTCTTCCATTATGGAATGACGTTCTAATTGGCTTAAATATAAAGTAATTGTGTCACAAAAGAAAAATTCCCCTCACCATTAAACCCATACTCTGGACTATTAACATTAACAGAAGGCTGACTCTTCCAAGCCCCCTAACCTGAGATTAAATGTGTACTAATCTATCATTGTATCAGTCTATAAAAGCGCTCTGCTGCTGCCTCAGCCTTCACACTGCACAGAATCAGTTCATATATATTTCCCAGTTGGGGTTTTGGGCAAAGTTCCACCGAGGTCTGGTCCAGGAAACTCCCACAGGGCTTTTAGGGTCATAAGTCCCACAGGTTTATGATGGTTTGGTTTTAACTTCTGACTGCACTGGGCAAGATTTTACATACCTGATGATAGCAGCCTTACTGTGGGCCAAAAAGCTCTGCAATCCAATTGGTGGTAAGTCCTGCTAATTCCCTAAAGCCTAGCAAGGAAGCTAAGAAGAAGGATAAAACACACAAAAAAATAGAATTGTTGCTAGGCATATAGAATCTGGCCCTCTGCAAGTGCTAGGGGGTTGACTTGCGAATTTTTATGTAGAGAGTGTGTCTTGTGAATTCTATGGCCACACTCCACTTGATGATGATGTCCCCTGAAGTCATTTTGCAAATCCTGGGGAATCAAAGACTTGAATCTTGGCAGTCAAAACCAATAAGGAGGAACCACAGGACCGGCAAGAGCCCTCTGACCTGTGACAACATGCTTCCGTCTTCCACCAACAATTTCCTGGCCATTCCCTCTCCTTCAAGCCTACCAGGTACTTCCAAAGGGCTAAAGGTTGTTAAATGTTTATAAATCCACTTCTAAAAAATGTCTTTGGGGGGTGTTCATGGTTCTGATTAATGATCTTAACCCTATATTTGTTTCACTTCTTAAGCAAAAAGAAAAAGCACAAACAAGTTTAGTTACATTTATTTCTTCTTCCTTTCTTTTCAGATTATATTTGGACTATGACATCAATCTATCGATTAGGAGAGGCCCCTTCTGCAAAGACAGCTAAGAGTTCTCTGACACACTGCGTTACCGTCCAACATACTGTCAGAGCGTCGCCTCCCCTCCAGCCTCCTTCTCCCAGCAGTAACCCGCAGCCACACTCACAATCACTACAACACTCCACATCCCCTTTAGGAAATGAAGGAGATGGGTGTTAACCAGTAAGACGTGTTCTAATCACATCGGATGCAATGTTTCCCATGACAGTTGGGCCACAAACTCTGCTACCACCAGAGTTTTTATTTTAATGATTTTTTTTTTCTATTCAATACATGCTTTCAGCATTGTCATTAAACATCTGGACTTTTGGATTCACCCTGCTGGTTGTGGTAGTATTTTTTAAATCTTTTTACCTGGGTAATTGATCAACAAATATTTCTTGACTTCTCACCAAAGTTCAGCCTGTGCTATAATTGTAGAAAACACAATAGCCATAGAGGATATGTTTGTTCCCCTCACAAAGCACATAATTAAGAGAGGAAAAGAGGGCTAATAGCATGAAGCAACACCCAGCACACAAGGTGCTATATCACACAGGGTGAGCTCTCCAGGTCAACCAGTACCAATGGTTCAGAACTCCTTCTGGGCCCAACAGCACTTCAAAGTTCAGGAGAAGGCTCTATAGTCTCCCTGACCCCCACCCAGAAATCTGCATATGGTTCACACAAATGAAATTTCACATTGATTCCAAAGAAGAGGGAGATGGTCCATGAACTTCCTGAAATCCGTTGATGAATGCAAGAGCAGTTTATGGATCTCTCTCCTAAGAAACACAGAACTTTAGAGGAGAAGGAGCTCCTTTAGTTCAGGAGGAAGTTAAAGGTGGTTTAGGGAAGGCATTGGGATTTAAAATTTACCTCGAATGGTGAACAGGATTTAGGAGAAGGGAAAGGACGTGAATCTTTATGAGAGACATAGTATGTAATTTACATCATCTCATTTCACCTGCAGAACAATGCACTGGAGGAGGTACCATGTCCCCCATGCTAGAGAAATAGAGACCGAGGAAGTTTAATAAATTGCCCAAGGTTACTCTCAGCTATTTAATTCCTAAGTTGGATTGAAATTCATGTTTGTATGAAAACAGATCCTGAGCTATTTCCACTGGACAGTCTACTAAGGAGGGAGACAATAAATCTTCTGTCATCTAATGACTATGTCCTCTAGTGTGCATGCACGATCTGACGGAGAGGTTGGGGTGAAGAGCAGGACACTTTTCTAGCTCTCTAGGAAAATTAAGTTAAAAGAGGCCACAGTTGAGATGGGTCCTCTATTATTATTACACTGTATTACCTATGAACTGAGGACGTCTAGTAAAAATAGGTATGAATTACGGTGAATCTTTGTTCTTTTTCAGGCCATTATAAGGTTGGTGCAGTAGGACAGGATTATTGTCATTAACTCTTTACTCTCTCTCTCTCACTGTAGTAGGATAATATCCATTTTCATGTGACTTGCCTATACTCTCTAGTAGGCCTCTCTACCCTATTGACCTTGGACTTGGTCTTAAATATTAATTGCTCTCACCAATTGACTGTAACAGAGCAGAGCCTTCAGGGAAGTGTGTTTTCTCACTCTCCTCCTGATCTTCTGCCCTCAATAAGGAGAATATGCTGCACAGGGTAGCCGCCCCTTCGGCTGGATTATAGAATGAGAAGATATGTGGGACAGATATGAACCCAACCTATAGCCTGGAGGCAATTTCAGCTGAGCCTGGTCGAACCAGCAGAGCGACAACTGACTTGTAGAACTGTGTGTGAGAACTGAGTGCTCACTGTGAAGTGATTGAGATTTTGAGGTTGTTTGTTACCACAAAAAACCCCGACTTTTGATAGTTGGTCAAGCATGGCCTCAAGAACTTGAAACTCAAATGACATCAAGGAAAATTCCAAAACTGACCAGAAGTAACCTGCTTGCCTCAGGACGGGCGTAACACAGAAAAGATAGGATTCTTGGCTTTTTCTTTTCCATCCTGTCCTGTCGTCACAGGGCTCTGCCTCCAGGGAGACAGTGGAAGGCTAAATGTCATTTGAGGACTGTGTTCTGGTGAGATGATCATCACTAAACTCAAGAATCTGACTGTGAGTTTTCTCTTCTCCTCCTCATTCTCAATGTGGAGGAGGGAAGTCAGATGGATATAAGACAGAAAAATGGCAACAGGGTGGGGATTGACTGCGAGAATAGGGGGTGGGCTGGGCGGACAAGGACGAAGGGGGACAAATTGAGATGACTGCAATAGAATAACAATAAAAAAATGTAAAAAGACAGAAAAAGATTGGGAAATGGAACACTCTTAGGAAGTTCACAAAGCTGACATCCAGGTTCTGAGTAACTGAGAACGTGCTATATCTGTAGAACACATACACACACAGAAAAAGCACACACATCCTCCGTCCTACAGATGGTTTCCGTGAGAACGCTGTTTCAGTTATTGGCCACACAATCTCAATGCCAGCCCTGACAGGGTCTAATTAGCATCCTCTCATATGTAATTCTCCACTGAGAGTTTTGTAGATGATGGAATACCCGTGAGCAGACAGATGACCACCAACTTCTCATTAGCACAAGCCAACACCTAATTATGTTAATGAATTTAAAAATCAGTCTGTGCCTCTGGGGAAAAAAACAACTTTTAAAGATATTTTATACCTTTTACTTGCCCCTGCTTCTCAGGCCTGCTGTTCTGCTAAAACTACAGAGGACCAGCGTTTTGGTGAAAGAGAAGTGGGGTGACAGGAGCAGACACACGCGTGCATATCTTTTGATTCCACCCAGGTAAACCTCTCCTCGGGCCCTTGTGTGAAATCACTAGTGTGCAGGGCCGTCCATCAAATGAAGCCTAGACTGACACTTGTTAAATTCAGGTTTTGTAAAGGAAGCTGTTAGGACTCTGTGGTTTTGGCTACAGAACTCTGCTGGGCTTCAGCAGCTCGAATATTCGAGGCCGAGCCCTGTTCCAGTGCCAAATATTTGTCCACACGCTGTGCTCATGCAGCGAAGACTCAGCTCTGTCAACATCCCTGGGACGGGAGGAAGGGACTCCTCCTCTCATCCCACATGTGGGAAGTGTCCCCTGGTGATGAAGTCATAGAAGCCTGAATGTGCACGCTTGAAGCAAGCTGCAGTGCCGGTCCTCGGGAGAGATGGGGAAATTGGTCCACATCCCACAGTAACTGACCCCTGAGCAGAGAGAACACAATCTGCTCTCAGGGTTGTGTGCCTTTTTCATTCAGGTGTTTCTAAGCTCTGCTATTAGATCATTGTAATTTACAGAATCTCTCTACATAGGTGAATGGGTTAAAAGATCAGATGGTTTCATCAATGTAGTCTTTCTGTCAATGCAGTCTACCCAGACAATGAGAAACTTTGTTAAAGGAAACCTATTCCTCAATTAGAAGGCTCCCTGCACTAGAGAACTAGTCCCAGCTGAATAGACCTTTCTTTCCTGTCAGGTACATGATGCGTTATCTACAAGGATATCAACATAACCATATTTTGAACTAAAGGGCTTTTTGCTTTTAAGAAATGAAGACTAGGAGAAAGTCGAGTTTAAAATGGCAGCTGGCTTTAGAGGCCCTGATCCAATCTCTCCCAACACTTCAACAAAATATCTCTAAAGACACACACAAAAAATACAGACATGCCATTACCAAAACTAGAACTAAAGAACCTATTTTCAGAATCTAGGATCAATTTCCACCAACTGCAAGAATAGCAAAATGGTATTAAAAACACAGTCCATAATTCCTTGTGCTATAACCACCAGAAATAGAGCTAGCTTCCCCCCTCCTACCCGGAGCATAAATGGAGGTAAGTAAGAAGTCCCTGCCCCTTTTAGCATCAGATTCCTGGCTCAGAAATGCAAGATCGGTATCGATTCGATAACCCAGGCCATCTCTCTATGTGGGTAATGCTCTTTGAGGCCTGGTGCCTTCCTCTGTCCACTGTCCATCCTGACCTTTTCTATATCCCATCATAGATGGGAATTTCCAGAAAATGCATGGAAGCTGCAAGCCCCCAGTGTCAATCACAACAGGTAAGGTGGCTTCCCAGAAGCTGTCCCAGGAACAGCACGTATCTGGGAGTATAGCCCTGTCAGATTTCCATCAGGGTCAGTGTCCGGAGGCAGGAGTGAGGTGTGGTGAAATGTCAGTCCAGCAGGAGGGTTTGAGATTGCTCAGCTGGAGTCTGAGAATGGGTCTAGAAGCTATGCCTGTTAACATGCTATTCAGTTGCCCATTTGAAGAATGAGATCAAAGACAAATCATAAACTTTGTCTTTGGATAATATCATATCTCTCCTTCTTTAAAAATAAGAAAAGAGGAGGGAAATTACTAACATCAAGCCTATAAAAATGCCAGATAAAGAAAAGGAACCCTAACTCTAAAGACATACAGGATGAACCAAAATCTGAAAGTGATTTAATATAATAACCAGAAGGAAATTTTAGAAAGCCATCTCTCAGCTTCAGTAACAATATACAGAGGAACAAAAAAAAAAAAAAAAATCACTGAAAATTGGCAAAAGTGATAAACTATCAGATGAGAGGAAATGAATGATAAGTAAGAGAAACTGCCAAGAAGTGAACATTGAATAGTAAAACTTTAATCTGTATTAGAAATAAAGAAAAAATTGACAATAACCAAAAACTAAAATATTTTAAGACAGTATCGTGAAATAAGCATTCAATAGATATTTGTTGCATGCACAACAGAACTGTCTAAAAGAATGCTGACACAGCTATGACCTCTCCAAAAGTGCTAGGTCATTCAGTGAATCTGATTGGAGGGGAAAAAATGAACTCATCAATGATGGCTGAGTTTGCCCTTTCCCTCTGGTGAATGTTGTATGAAAATCTCATGGTGGGGGAGGGAGAACGTAAAGGAACGACTTGGTATGTGAACAGGATGACTAGAAGAGACCCCACCTCTCTAACTAGTGGGTTTCAGGTGTTTCCCCAGGCCCAGGGTATACTCAATGGGGGGCTTCTTTTGCACTGAGGCAGCACATTTTTATCAAGGAATAGCCAGCACCACCTTATAACATTTTTTCTCAGCAAATGGTGGTGGGGGTGAGGGGTGGGTACCCAAATTGTAATTCCCACTTTATGATTTGATAGGAAAAATACTTGGGGGGTGCCAATGAATATCTAATGAGTCAACCAGCAAAAGCAGCCTGCAAGAGTTTGCAGGGCTAGCTGTGTTCCCTGGGTGGGCAACTACATATTCCATGTTGTTACACATCATGTTGAGTCCCTGGTTTCATGTTAGATTTGATTTATTCTGAACTCCTTATTATGCCTCTCCCACAAATCAAATCATGCTACAATACACACTTAGTTGGGGTTGAAATCCTTCCAAACATGTTTGGTGCTTTTTAACTTCCTCATTATTTGAGGTTAACCAAAAGACAATGATGAGAATCTTCACCACCAGCTATCTAAACAAAAATAGATGAAGTGCTAAAATAATGACATCCAGTGTTAGAACCATAACGAATACCAATCAGAGCACTGCAGGCCCACCACACCTCCAGCTGTGAATCTGTCAGGCCTCATAATCTCAGAAGGGCGGTGCTGGAGCAAAGAGCCAAAGGCAGGCTTCCCAAGAGAGCCAAGCCACTGACTGACTCATGGGTTGGTCCTCTTCCCCTTCAATTAGACTTCAAACATGTGCAGGACCAGGCGGCTGGGCTGTTGGAGCGGCCTCACCCTGGTAGCTGTCCTGAGGCCTGCACGGGAAAGAGATTTCCAAGTTGGTGAGTGGGTGATGGTTGTGTGGGCACAGGTGTGGTGATGTAGAAAGAAGAGGAAAGACTTTGGAGTTAGACTCATGGTCAGTTCTGGCCTACCACTTAACAGTTGTGTGATTTTACCTCCCTGGGCCTCTGTTTCCTCAACTATAAAGTGAGCATATTAGTAGTTGCCTTGCAGAGTTGTTGAGAGGAATTTATAAATAAGACAAAGAAAACAAACACTTAAGATTAGAGTCAACATCAAAGTCCCTTGGAGGGGTGAAGAGCTTGTGAGTGGCAGTCTGGGGATAGTGAGAAAAACAGAGATGGTGCCCTGACCGGTGTGGCTCAGGTGGTGGCATGTCGTCCTGCAAAGCCTAAGGTTGCCGGTTCGATGCCCAGTCAGGGCGCATGACTGGGTTGCAGGTTTGGTCCCCATTTGGGGTGACAGGCAACTGATCCATGTTTCCCTGTCCCATTAATATTTCTTTCCCTCTCTTTCTCCCTCCCTTCCCCTCTCTCTAAGAATGGATAAGTATTTACTGTACAAAATAAATAATAAATAATAAAATACACAAAACAACACAGTGGTGCTTAGAGAATCAGAGCTCCGCCCTGCCTGAGTGGCTCAGTGGATTGAGCACAGGCCACCAGCTGATTCCCAGACAGGGCATGTGCCTGGGTTGCAGGCCAGGTCCCCTTGGGGGCTGTGAGAGGCGATTGGTGTTTCTCTCGCACATTAATGTTTCTCTCCCTCTCTTTCTCCCTCCCTTCCCCTCTCTCTTTTTCGGAAAAATAAATAAGTACATAATACATACCTACATACATACATACCTACATACATACATACATACATACATAAAATCTTAAAAGAGAGAGAGAGAATCAGAACTCTGGCTTTGGGCTCCAACATACTTAGGTTCAAACCTATTGTGAGCACAGGGAGGATGCTGAAGTTACCACCACACACACACATACAACCTATCACCTCTCCTATAAAGCGGGGATAATAGGAGCACATATTCTTGATGTAGGGTTAAATGAGATCATATTTGTAAAGTGCTAATACCTGACACATAGACAGAATGCCATAAACCAACTATAATATTTAAAAAAACAGTAGTAAATGCAGCTTGTTTTCACTTATATATCCTAATATGTATTTTATATAAACCATGGATATATAACAATACAATTCTATTATATTGTAATACACATTATAATATGTAATATAATAGGCACTTATCTCATATATAATATTATTATATTTATTTCCCATGAATTATTGAAAGTTGCAAACCTATATAATTGGTTTAGGAAATCTCCCCCACACATGTGGTATCGGTTAACTTATTCAAGTGGTTAAAATAATTAATAAATGTATGTGGACTTACAGAACATATGCATTTGTTATAGTGACTTTCCAAGACTCCTTGTTTGTTTTTATTATCAAACACTTGCCATATGTCAGAAGCTATGCTCTGTGCCTTGCATACATTATTTCAAATTAATTCTCACACAACTCTACTTGGGTTATTTTATTACAATAATAATTATTATTAGAAGTATAGGGAGAATGGGTCCAGACTTCAGGTTCTTACTTTATGCCACCTCCATCCTCTCAAATAAAATACATTTGCTTGGAAACATGACCCACAGTGAGATGAATTCCTCATTTACTGATGACACAAGAGGGCACACAAGTTTTTCGGGAACTACTCAGAGTCATGGTCATGTTGACAGTATCTGGCGTGACACAGGTCTGCTTTAAGGGAAAAGAACCTCAGGTACAAAATGATGTTCTATGACTGAGTAATCCATTAAAATCTCACCAGGCCACCAGGTCTGCCTGGGAGAATTCTCAGGGAGCACAGAGGACAGGAAGTGGCAAAACACCCAAGGCCCTTCTTACTGGCCCCGAGCACCAATCACGAACCTCTGGGCCCCTACCACAGAGAGGCGAGCATACCACTGAAATTCAAGTGCTTGGCAGAACCCACCTTCAGGGGGAAATACTAACACAATATTGCCTGTGCAGTCAGCCAGGTCAGCCAGGGGAAAGTTTCAGACTGCAGTCAAGTGAATGAAGTGATGAAGGGAACTCTGAAAGGCAATCCCAAAGGCCAGATCTGATGGGCAGAAATTCGGCCCGCCCCAGCCAGAGCCAGTAGAGCAAGCCATGTGGGATCTGGGATTATTCTCTTTCCCAGGGTTCTCTGTGAATTTTGAGGATTCTAAGCTTGTTCCAGCATGTTCAAAACTTAGCTATTTATGACCCCAAAAAGTATAGATAATTCCAACATGCTAAATCAGCCTGGTATAGTATGATTTTTTTCACATATCAGAAATATTTTTTGACATTTCTTTCTGGATCAATGTGAAAATTTTGGTGGTATTTGGCAGATGTGATACTTTAGTTGATTCATTTCTGTGAGTCAAAAGCACTTTCTTATTTTCTTGTTTACAGGCCATGCAAATCCAAATATCACAAATCATTTAAGAAAGTAAGAGGAGGCCTACCAAATGCTTAAAGTAAATGATACAAATGGTATATATTCACAAAGAAATAGAACAGTGCAATGGTGTTCAAATTTCTATTTCTGCAATATACACTACTATGTTAATACTTCTCGTGGAGCCCTGGTCCAATGGCTCAGTTGGTCAGAGTGCTGTCTGAATACATCAATGTTGCAGGTTCAATTCCCTGTCAGGACACAGACAAGAAGCAACCAATGAATGTATAAATAAGTGGAACAACAAATTGATGTTCCTCTCTCTCTCTTTCTCCCTTCCTCTCTCTCTCTACAAATCAGTCCACATATATTAAAAAAATAAAAATAAAAACACTTCTCATGGAATTGCACCTGGTCTGAGGCAGAAGTGAAGAGTACAGGAATGGGAGGCAAAGGCAGCAGAAGTAGATGTGAGAGGAAGAGAAGGCAGGTGGGGGAGTAAAGTAGAATGTAGGCCAGCACACAACCTGGAGCTCACTGTGCCCGCTCCCTGGGGCTGCCACCCCACTCCTCACCCTGGGAATTTATTGTCCAAAAATTTCAGCTCCTTAGGCTAAATTTTCTCCTGTCTTCACCTTCAGTGCAACTCTCCCCCTAGATGTCAAGAAACATTTGGGGTTTCAGTGATCGGCAAGGGAAAGGGCCTTCCCAAAATCCACATCAAGCCTAGGAAGTCAGCATTTAAAAAGAAAAAGGCAAGCCCCTCTTGTGATCTATTGATGAAGAGGCTGTAACATTCTCTGAAATTCACACTAAGCAAAAACTATGAGGTAAGTGTAGCTGATACATACTCCTACAAACACCCCCTCAATGCTGAAGATCCACAGCTTGCTTCTCCACAGCAAGCAGGTGAGGCTTTTCATGGCCTTGGAGCAGAAACTCAAACAATATATTAGATTTCAAGAGAGGACAGAAGAACAAATCCTTATTAGAAAAAGTTATCTTGGTATATAACAAAATACATTAAAATTAGTAAACAAACAAAAACAATCAAAAAAGAAAAAGACAATAAGCCTCATGATAGGAATGTTAAGAAAATGTCAAAGGAAGGCAATGAAGGATGCCTTCTTTCTAAACCCATCCTTCCAGAAATTACACTACAGAAAGAAGAATTGACAAAACTCTGTATTTTGTAGAACTACTTCCCAAATGGAACAAAAGCAGACTGAGGGATAGAGTAAGCATTTCAGGGAAAAAAAAAAAAGTCAAGGAAAAGTCTTAAAGGGTAGAAACTCCAAGATGCTTGAAGTACCCAAGTCCCAGACCAAGAGTGCTACTTGGAATCTGAGTTGATTGGGGGAAGAACACAAAGCCATGGGAGTGGAGTGGAGTCCTAAGGAAATGGGCCCTATTACATGGCATAGTGGACTCTTAAAACAGAGAGAAGTCAGGTCCTTTGACAAAGAATGCATCTAGGGCCCAGGTCATTTCTCCTTCCCTCCCTATGGCAATGCCTTCAGGCTACAGTAAAACAGACAGAAATCCACATTTACCTCTGTAAAAGAAGAGGAAAACTAGGCTTGTAAAAAGAAGGAAAAGAGATAGGTAGTCAATCTCTCAGCACGAAGAGCAGTCTGGTTAGAGAGACCTACACTGTACATTAAATGTAAAGAAGAGAAGTGGCATGGCAACTGTACAAACATACCAGAAGGAAAAAAGTTAAAATAAAAAGAGCATAATAAGCAAAAGACAGGTGATAAGACCAATCGCAAAGACAATCTGTCCCAAGAAACAGAATGATACTCTTTAGAAAGCTCTGAGCTATAATATTTTTTAAAACGTCTGAATTCAATAAAGGAAGAAAATAAAACTACAGAGTGCATTGGAAATGTATGTTGCAAAGGTAACAAAGGAAACTAATGGATGACCAAAACAAGAGTATAACATATCTAATAAGTAAGTAGAATAAGAGTCACCATGTGATCCCGCAATTCCACTTTGATGTACATACTCAAAAGAATCGAAAGCAGGGACCTGAACAGATATATGTGTACCTATGTTCATAGTAGTATCATTCACAATAAACAAAAGGTAGAAGTAACCAAAGTATTTACTGAGAAATGAATAAAGAAAATGTGGTACATACATACAGTGGAATATTGTTCAGCCTTAAAAGGGAAGGAAAGTCTGACACGTTCTACAACATAGATTAACCTAGAAAACATTATGGTAAGTAAAATAAACCAGTCACAAAGGACAAATATTTTATGACTCCACTTATATGAAGTACCTAGAATAATCAATTTCATAGAGACAGAAAGTATAATGGTAGTGGCTAGAGGTGGGTGGATCAGGGAATGAGGAGTTATTGTTTAATGGGTACAGAGTTTCAGTTTTGCAAAATGAAAAATTTTCTGGAGATGGATAGTGGTATGGTTGAATGACAATGTGATGTACTTAGTGTCACTGACATTTATGCTTAGGAATTAATAAAACAATAGAGACTTCCAGTCAAGATGGAGGCACAGGTAAAGATGCCTCACCTCTGTGCACAACTATAGCAAAAAATACAACTAGACTACAAAAACAAATATCACCCAGAATTGTCAGAAAATTGAGCTGTGCGGAAGTCTGACAATCCAGGATTTAAAGCCACATTCATCCAGAGGGGTAGGAGGGACAGAGATGCAGAGAAGCACAGAGAGGTGAGCAGACAGGAAGAGGTGATCCCACATCCATATGTGTTGGATAAAAATTGGGAGGAATACATTGGGAAAGAGGGATCCCAGCCCTAGACCAGACCACCCAGCCCAGGATTCAAGCACCAGGAAGATAAGTCTCCATAATGTCTGTCAGTAAAATCCAGTGGGGGTTGGATTGGTGGAAGAAACTGTGGGATTCTCAAGAGATTCCTCTTAAAGGGCCCACAATGAACTTAGGACTCACACAAACCCGCCCACTCTGGGATTTAGCACAAGGGCAACAGCTGGAAGGGCACCAGTGGCATACGGGAAGAAAGTGAAGAGACTGGCAAGTGCCTGGAGATAGCTTCCTCCCAGGCAAAACTCCAGAGGCCAGACAGCAGCAATGTCCCCTCTCCAAGCCCTCCTCTACACAGAGCAACAGAGCTGTGGCATGGGTTGCCCCTCCCAAGCGATTACCTAAGGCTCTGCCCCATACAACTTAACTGGTGTGCTTTTCTACAATAGGCCACACTACTAAGACAGGGAATCAAAGCAGCTCTACCTAATACACAGAAACAAACACAGGGAAGCTGCCAAAGTGAGGAGACAAAGAAACATGGTCCACATGAAAGAACACAACAAAACTCGACAAAAAGAACTAAACAAAATGGAGATAAGCAACCTATCAGAGGCACAGATCAGAACACTGGTTATCAAGACGCTCCAGGAACTCATTGCGTACTTCATCAGCATGAAAAAGACCCAGGCAGAAATGAAGGTTGCATTAAGTAAAGTAAAGAAAAAAATCCAGAGGGAACCAAGAGTGGAGGAGATGAAGCTGAGAATCAAATCAATTATTTGGAACACAAGGAAGAAAAAAGCATTCAATCAGAACAGCAGGAAGAAAAAAAGGGAATTAAAAAAAAGATGAGGATAAGTTTAGGAACCTTTAGGACATCTTTAAATGTACCAACATCCAAATCATAAGGTGATAGAATAAGAAGAAAAAGAGCAAGAAATTGAAACTTAAAAAAAATAATGAAAGAAAATCTCCTTAATTTGGTGAAGGAAATAGACATACAAGTCCAGGAAGCACAGAGGTCCCAAACAAGATGGACTCAAAGAGGACCACACCAAGACACATCATAATTAAAATGCCAAAGGTTAAAAATAAATAGAGAATCTTAAAAGCAAAAAGAGAAAAGCAGATAGTTACCTACAAAGGAGTGCCCATAAGACTGTCAGCTGATTTCTCAAAAGAAACTTTGCAGGCTAGAAGGAACTGGCAAGAAGTATTCAAAGTGATGAAAATCAAGGACCTACAGCCAAGATTACTCATCCAGCAAAGCTATTATTGAGAATTGAAGGGCAGATAAAGCACCTCCCAGACAAGGTAAAACTAAAGGAGTTCATCATGATCAAACCATTATTATATGAAATGTTAAAGGGAATTATATATGAAAAAGAAGATCAAAATGCTGAACACTAACATGGCAATAAATTCACAACTATCAATAATTGAATCTAAATAACAAACTAAGAAAACAAGCAAAACAGGAATAGAATCATAGATATGGAGATCATTTAGAGGGTTATCAGTTGGGAGGGGGAAGGCTGAAAACGGGGAAAAAGGTACAGGGACTAAGAAGCACAAATTGATAGGTACAAAATAGACAGAAGTAGGTTAAGAAAAGAAGAAATAATGGAGTAGCCAAAGAACTTATATGCATGACCCATGGACATGAACTAAGCAGGGGTGGGGGGAGAATTGCTGGAGGGAACAAGGGTACCAGGTGGTGGGGGCAAAGGAGGAAAAGTTGGGACATTTGTAATAGCAAAATCAATTAAATATATTTGAATAATTAATAAAACAATAATTTTGTTATGTATATTTACCACAATTGTTTAAAAAATGAATTGTTTTAAAAAATAAATGAACTATCATATAAATAATTTGGTGTCCTTAAAGTAGAGAATCCAACAAATGAGACAGAAAAAAATATTCAAGTTCTAACAAAGTAACATTTCTACAAAATGAAAAACCTGGAA
>VMDR010017871.1:0-19701 GCA_007922815.1 Macrotus californicus | reverse complement strand
ATTAAATTTCTTGATGTAAGAGAATTTTTTTCAGATATCTTCATTTTTCTTGCATGAAATCATTCATTATATGTTATTTATTCCTGCTAACAGCATTCTTCTCCTACCAATGCCTAAATATTTATTATCACTTATATCAGAGGTCATAATTTCCTCAAAAGATTTGATGTAATCAATGTACAACCTTTGAATATGAGCACAACTATGAACCTCATACATTTTCATATCAATATATAGAAAAGATTAGCTGTCCATGGTCTTTGTCACTCTCAGGGAGGGGACCAACTATTAAGGTGCTGTAGGCCAACTGCGCTCCCTAAATCTCAGCATTCTTCTCCCCACTTATGTTCTTTACCTACAGGACTGTTGTTATTATGCAAATCCAGAAATCTCAAATTTCCATTTAGCATCAGATGTAAACCTCGCACTTAGCTGTTTTTTTCTGTTAATTGGATTATTTTTCTGTAGGTCTCAGTTCTTATTGTTCATTATTTTAAAAAAACCCCTCAAAGATGGTGGTATAGACAGACACGGCGTGTCTCTTCACATAACCACATCAAAATTACTACTAAAATAGAGAATAATCATCACTCAGAACCATCAGAAATCGAGTTTAATGGAAGTCGGACAACTACAGAATTAAAGAAACCATACCCATCCAGACTGCTAGGAGGGGTACAGAAATAGAAGAGCCTGGTCCCTCACACATGTGTGGTGGATAAAAATTCAGGAGGGATATCTCAGGAGCAAGGAGTCCCAGCTCCACCCCAGGCCCCCCAGCCTAGGGTTCCAGTGCCAGGAAATAAGTCCCCATGACTTCTGGCTGCAATAACCAGTGGGGATTGAGTCAGTGGAAGAAACTACTGGCATCCCAGGAAGTTACTCTTAAAGAATCCACATATATACTCACCTACTCAGACTCACTCCCTCTGAGCTCCAGCATTGGAGTAGCAGCTTGAAAGGCATCAGTGGCATCAAGGCAAGCAGAAGCCATTGTCCCTTTTCTAAACCCTCCTCCCAATGAGCCACACAGCTGGCAAGATGGTGCCATTTCTGAGACTCCATCAACCTGGCTAAAAGAGTTTGACCATCTTGGAGATCTCCAGAGACTCCGTAACACCCATCTTATGGGTCCGCCCAAGCTCCTTTTCCATATTAATGGCTGGTCTTGGCTCACACTTCACCACTTCCTAAATCCTATGAAACAAGCAACAATCGGCCTCAGTAAGCCCCAGGCATAGCATTGATTCACAGCTTTGCTTCACCTGGGAATCTCCAGGTCCAACACAAGTAGCAGCCATCTCAGAACCCTTCATAGCTTAGGAAAGGGGCCTCCAAGGCAAAACACGGGTGGTGGCTGACCTTGGCTTGAGCTACCCAGGAAACCCCAGTGCCAGTGCATCCAATGGATAGCTACAGACCACATCCGAACACCAGCAACCTGCTTCTGCACAGCTGATCCTCCATGGAGGGTAGATGTTGGTGGTAAAGGGTGACAGCCAATCCTTGCAGCTGACTGGCCTGAATAAATTCCTCCCATTGATCTGCCAACAGCAACCAAGGCTCAACTGTAAGGAGAAGGTATACTCAGTCCTCACAAAGTGCACACCTAGAGTGCCAGTTTCGATGATAGGGGAGGTTGTGCCACTGGACCCTACAGAACACCTACTACACTAGGCAACACTACCAAGACACAGTGTCAGAGCAGCTCTACCTAATACATAGAAACAAACACAGAGAGACTTCCAAAATGAAGAGACAAAGAAACATGGCCCAAATGAAAGAACAGATCAAAACTCCAGAAAAAGAGCTAAACAAAATGGAGATTAGTGATCTATCAGATGCAGAGTTTGAAACACTGGTTATAAGGAAGCTCAAGGAACTTAGGTGAAGAACTCAGTAGCATAAGAAAGATCCAGTCAGAAATGAAGGATACACTAATTGAAATAAAAAACAATTTACAGGGAAACAACACTAGGGTGGATAAAGGTGAGATTTAGATCAATGATATGGAACATAAGGAACAAAAAAATTAACCATGAAGGAAAAAGAATTAAAAAAAATGAGGATAGTATAAGCAGCCTCTGGGACAACTTCAAGAAGTTCAACATTCAAATCATAGAGATGGCAGAAGGAGAGGAGAAAGAGCGAGAAATTTGAAATCCATTTGAAAAAATAGTGAAGGAAAACTTCCCTAATTTGGTGAAAGAAATAGACATACAAGTCCAGGAATCACAGAGAACCCCAAACAAGATGGATGCAAAGAGACCCACTCCAAGACACATCATTATTAAAATGCCAAAGATTAAAGATAAAGAGAGGATCTTAAAAGCATCAAGAGAAAAGCATTTAGTTATCTACAGGGAGTTCCCATAAAACTGTCGACTGGTTTCTCAAAAGAAACTTTGCAGGCCTGAAGGGATTGGCAGGAAATATTCAAATTCATGGAAAGCAGGGACCTAAAGCCAAGATTGCTCTACCTGGCAAAGCTATCATTTAGAATCGAAGGGCAAATAAAGTGTTTCCCAGATGAGAAAAAATTAAAGGAGTTCATCATCACCAAACCATTACCAAAAGAAATGATAAACAGACTTATTTAAGAAAAAGAAGACCAAAACTATGAACAATAAAATGGCAAAAATACATATCTATCAATAATTGAGTCTAAAAAACAAACTAAGCAAACAAGAAGAACAGAGGCAGAATCAAGGATACAGAGAGCCTTTCGTTGGTTGCCAGATGGGACGGGGGTGTGAGAGAATGGATGAAGAGATGAGGGGATTAAGAAGTGCATATAGGTAGTTACAGAATAGCCATGGAGATGTAAAGTAGAGCCTCGGAAATGGAGTAGCCAAGGAATTTATATGCATGACCCATAGACATGAACAACAGTGTGGGAATTGCATGAGGGAGTAGGGGCTACTGGGTGTAGGGTGGGGGGCAAAAGGAAACATCAGGATAACTGTAATAGTATAATCAGTAAGATATAACTTAAAAAAATTAAAAATGTATGGCATCACAGTTATTTTCTTCAATGTAATAATATTGTTTGACAAATACTGATCATTTAGGGGTTAGGATCATGATGTCCGCAGATGATTTTCAAATATTTCAGCAAAATTTATAGAAATATATTACATAAAGATAATATGACAAAATATTAAAATAATTAAATCTGAAGAAAACTCTCAGAATACTCATGGGAAGAAGTCTTATGTTTAACTTTCTTTTTGTCATCTCCTCTTCTCTCTCTCTCTCTCTCTCTTTCTCTCTCAGGCAGAATTTATTTTTTGCTCTTTAACAAGTGGAAATAGACAATTGGGCATAATCACATAGCACATTTCAGCCACTTTCACAGGCATAAGTAATCTATTCATTGTATCTATAGGATAAAGCAAAAAGTTAGATTAAAAAAACAAAACATTTTTATTTTTTCCTGTCAGCTTTTGACCTTAGCTCAACACTATGTTTTTATCTGTGTGAAGGGTATATGTGTGCTTTTCAGTGCACACTCATCAAGGTTTCTACTATACTAGTACACTGCATTGGATGCACACTCCCGGAGTCCACAGAATGAGTCCACTATGGGCCACGACTTGCGTTAAGCTGCAGATAGTTTTTGAGCTGCACCATTAACCACACCAATGCTGCCTTTCAAAGGTATGGAAAAATCATGCATCCCCTGGATTTGCTTTTTAAATATTGTAATGAATCTCTCCACATTTTCAGCTTCTCAAGGAGTAGACAGTGTTTCATCTGCCCAGGTAATTGTGGCTTTACCCTCTGAAAAGACTTCTTGAGTGTGGACATGAGGGAACCAAAGATAGCTGGTAGCTTGCAGGCTCAGGATAAACTACCCTGTGAATGCACAGCAGATATCTCACAGAGATACAGTAATTACACAACAAATACCTCTTTGCTAAGTGATGAATTATAGAGCCCAATATCCTGTAATTACCAACCATCTATATATCTGTTTAAATTACTGTAGATGCCACTTAGCATAATCACTTTGGTGATTAATCAAACATTATGTGCGGTATGGAACGCTTCAGAGTGCACAGGTGTGCATGTTTTCCAATCCTTGCCCTAAAGTATCCAACGACAAAGGTGCTCTCATTCTATTTTCTCCATATTTTGCGGAAACTTATATAACCAAACACTTTTTCTTGAACTACCGTTGCTTATGCCTGCTTTGGAGACATTGAGAAAGACTCATCCAGGTTTTAACGGTTAGAAGGCTTTGTTTTAATAACTATATTTTCTGAGCCTTAACATGCACACACTTTAGGGGATTAAACCAGAAATAAACTCATCTTGCCAAGTATTAGTTTTGGCGTGTTAGTGGTGCATTTGCTTCCGTTCTCTTGAGTGAGACCTTTAACAGAATAGTCAGGGGAGTACTCAAGGAATTGTGCCAAATGCCTGTGAAGGAGTTCCTTGGTCAGGGTGCAGATCTGCCCTAAGGCCATGAATGACAGGGATTAGTCCAGGATCATTGGCCTGAATTCTTACATTTTTGGCTGCCAAAAACTTTAGTTGAATCTTTCTGGCAACAGTAAGGGTCAAATCGGATTATTCTAAACCAATATGAGAATAATTTGAGAACAATAGCTGCCTAGGGAGAGAATGTCATGCAAATAAATAACAGTGAATTATACAGTCTTGCCTTGGAAGGAATACTCTGATCACAAGACCTACAAGTAACAATTATTACTGATGGCAGTAGGCACCCCTCAGCAGCTCCTGTGGAAGCCTCCTTTGGCAATAAGCAACCTGACCTCCTCAGTTTTTACACACGATCCAAGTTTGTGCATCTGTCAATGTTTCTATTACATAGGAGTAATAGCTAACATCTGGGTGGCAGGCACTGTCCTAAGTGTTTCACTTACATTAACTCAGCTGCTCTCCACAATAACTTCCTGAGATACTTGCTATCGTTCCCCCATTTCACAGATTAGGAAACTGAGATAGATCTTTTAAGTAACTGGCTCTTGTCTACTAAGAGGCAGAGCTGGCTTTTCAACCAAAGCAGCTTGGCTTCTAAGCCTGTTCTCTTAAACACTGTGCTCTAGAAGTGTCTCCTCAAAGTCTAAAACGGGTCCTGCTTCAAATTTTACTATTGATTTTAATGGAATGTTGCATATCAACTGTATTTATCTCAGAAGTCACAGTCTGCCTGCCAAACTGCGGGGATGTCACAGAGCCCCTAAATTTTATTACATAGCGGTGTGTACCCAGCTAACATTGCTGTGTGCTGTGGTTGAACAGACCAACGGATAAATAACTGGCAGAGCAACTCATTGGTAATTTAGTGTCCTGGCCACTAGGTAATGTACTGGCTATATGACTCTGTGCAGCTAACCCTACCAGTTGCTTCCTACCTCTTCTTGCCTTCTCCTTTTATCCCCCCTTCTTTTAATCAAGAAAAAAGCATTGTCCTTAGACTGTAAAAACTAGGAAGTTGAATTCCAGGCACTAGAAATTTTCTTCCCCAGCCTTAAAAAGGCAGGAATCCAAAACTGAAAAGCAATAAACTATTTGAAAAGATTTGAAAATAAATTTGACATGGAAGTGTCAAAGAAATCTTAGAACATACAAATAATCAAGGGGAAAGGGAAGGTAAACTCCGGGAATGGAGGCACAAGAAAGAAAAGTTTAAAAAAGAAAAAGCTTTATCGGCTCTAGGAAATAAAACCATTCTTCTTTCAAATGAATGTTGTTCTTGTAAACCTGCTCTTGGCGAGTGTCATAATAAAGCTCACTTAATTTTAGAAACATAAATATATTTACCGGTTAATGGTGAACTGAAATTATTGAAGGCTGAGGTGACAAGTACAGATGTGTGCTCAGGGGGCAAACACAGAGACAGGATTTAAAAAAGTAGCAGTTATTAGAAAAGCAGTTTATAAGCATGGGATATTTAGAAAGAGACATTGAAATTATTTTATTATTATTGAGAAAGCAAGAGTAGAAGAAATTAACTGCCAACAAGCCGGTAGATTGAGAATGTCTTAAAGTGGAGTGAAGCCTCTTAAGGGGCTTTTTTCAGGTCAGGCGGGTCCTAGAAAGTAGATTTGATAAATTGATTAAAAGGTTTGCTCGGAAACTCTTGACACCAATTTTAAATTTGAAGTATACAGATAAAGCACTCTATTCACTCAAACAAATTTATTGAGAATTGATACCACATAAAATGCTGTGCTGAGCATAGCCCTTACTCTCCAAACATCAGAATTCAGTAAAGGTAATTCTGTATTAGAATTAATAACAAAATTGCTATGTTAGAACACACAGGCACACCAAAAGCTAAGGGGATACTGCAGAGGGAGAGGTCAAAGATGCTTGCGAGAGACTTAATGATAGACGTAGCATTGAACTGGCCTAGGCAGTTACAATTTTTCAGGGTGAAAGGAAAGAGTCTAATGCAACGTGTTGGAGTCCAGGGTCAACAGGGCCTACTCCTGCTTCTCTTCTGTTAATAAACATGCAATAAGTCAAGACATTTTTTAATTTATTTCTATTTATTTTCTCTTGTTGTTCAGGTAGAGTTGTCTCCATTTTCTTGCCACCACTTTCCCCTGTCCCACCACCCGCACCTCCTACCCTCAATACTATCTAACTTTGGCTTTGTCCATGGGTCCTTCATACATGTTCCTTGATGACAATGGATAGTGAGTTAGGCTTTATGTATGCTATTCAGGACACCAGGAAGACACTGTCTCTGTTTTAAAGGGTTCTGAGTGCAGTTGCAGTAGGATATTAGACCAGTAAACAGATCAATTATGATACAACCAGATATGACAGATAAAAGCAGGCAGAGCATTACGGAGGTAAACTCAGCCTAGAGGTGACATTTGAACAAGGTTTAAATTGATGAGGGAGAGTTTGGCAAGTGAAGGAAAACATTCTAGGGTGACAGAACAGGATGTATGGAGGCCTGGAGTTTTGCTTTGTAAACCATAATTAGATGTGGATCTCACATCACACACCCAACTTCCATTGTTGGTTTTCCTTGCATGGGCTGGATTCAAACACTGAAGTTCTCTGAGGAAAAATTATGCCCACTCCTTCTATTTTCACTTGATTATTTTTGCCCTAAATTATATAAAGTGGTACCCCATCTAGCATGTCAATGATCAGAATTTTCAATTTTTAGCAAAATTGTATTCCATTGTACTTCTCATTAAATTATAGTTTTAAAACATTTCAGACAATAATTTTGAAGTCAAAACAAGGTATCCTATGTCATAGATTCCATCCATTTAGCTCTATCTTGAACTTTAATTTTGCTTCCTTTCTTTGACTTGTTAGCCTGCATGTCATTGCATGGATACACATGCGTGTTGTGTGCATTTGTGGATGGGAGATTCTATGGGTGTAGCCAGATCAATAAATAATCAGTTTGAATCAAGGTCTAAGCCTTTTCCATTTCTATTACAATTGATTAGTAATAGCTCTTCAGTCTTTTTAATCAAAACTAGGAATCAGCAAGTAACAGCCTATGAACCAAATTCAGTTTACAATATGCTTTTGCCAAGTTCTCATTGTTTTATTTTTAAAACATTTTACTGTTTATGCTATTACAGTTGCCCCAATATTTCACCCTTTGCCTTCGTCCTGCTAGTCTGCCACCCCATTCCCACAGTCAATCCTCACTGTTGTCCATGACCATGGGACGTGCATATTTGTTCTTTTAACTAATCCCTTCTCCTTAATTCAACCAGTCCCCACCTACCTCCTCCCTTTTTATACCTGTCAGTCTGTTCCATGTTTATATGACTCTGATTCTCTTTTGCTCATTAGTTTATTTTGTACATTAAACTCCACTTATGAGTGAGATCAGATGGTATTTGTCTTTTACTGAATGACTTATTTCACTTAGCATCATAGTCTCCAGTTCCATCCATGCTGCCACAAGGGGTAAACATTTCTTCTTTTTTACTGCTGCATAGTATTCCATCGTGTAAATGTACCACAGCTTTTTATATCCACTCATCTACTGATGGGCATGTAGACTGTTTCCAAATCTTGTAAATAGCACTGCTTCTAGCAATCTTGTATTGTAAATAGCACTGCTATGAACACAAGGGTGTATAAGTTATTTTGAATTGGTGTTTCAGGGCTCTTAGAGTATATTCCCAATAGTGGAATGGCTGGGTCAAAAGGCAGTTCCACTTTTAATTTTTTGAGGAAACTGCATATTGCTTCCACAGTCGGGCCCCAGTCTGCATTCCCACCAACAGCACACTGGAGTTCCCTTTCCTCCACATCCTCACCAGCACTTGTTGTTTGTTGATTTATTAATGATAGCCATTTTGGCAGGTGTGCATGTTAATTTCATTGTGGTTTTAATTTGTATCTCTCTGATGGCTCATGATATTGAGCATCTCTTCATATGTCACTGGGCCCCCTGTATGTCCTCCTTAGACAAGTGTCTGTTCAGGGCCTTTGCCCATTTTTTAATTGGATTGTTTGTCTTCCTGGTGTTGAGTCAAATAAATTCTTTATATATTTTTGAGATTAAACCCTTATCTGAGGAATAATCAGCAAATATGATCTCCCATACAGTGGGTTCCTTTTTCATTTTGATAATTGGTGCTTTTAGCCATGCAGAAGCTTTTTAATTTGATGTTATCCCATTTGTTTATTTTTTCCATTGCTTCTCACTCCTTAGGAAATATATTGGCAAAAATATTACTACACAACATATCTGAAATTTTACTGCCTATTTTTTTTTCACTAAGACTTTTATGGTATTACAACTTATATTTAAGTACTTTATCCATTTTGAGCTTATGTTGGTATATGGTGTAAGTTGGTGGTCTAGTGCCTTTTTCCTTTTTGCAGGTGCAGTATCAGTCCAGTTTTCCCAACATCATTTATTGAAGGGATTGTTTTTATTCCATTGCATGTTCTCACCTCCTTTGTCAAGTATTAACTGACCATAAAGGTGTTGGTTTATTTTTGGGCTCTCTGTTCTGTTCCATTGATCTATGTGTCTGTTCTTATGCCAGTACCACACTGTTTGATTACAGTAGCCTTGTAGTGTAGTTTGATAGCATGTATTTGGTCCCTCCAACTTTGTTCTTCTTTCTCAAGATTGCTGATGCTATTTAGGGTCTTTTTTGGTTCCATATAAATTTTTGGAATATTTGTTCTAGGTCTGTGAAATATGACATTGGTGTTTTAATATAACTTGCATTGAATCTATAAATTTCTTTCGGTACTATGCACATTTTAATGATGTTAACGCTTTCAGTCCATGAACATGGCATATTCTTCCACTTATTGTATCTTCCACAATTTCTTTCTTCACTGTCCTTTCACTTTTGTTTTTGTTTTTTTAGGTTCAGTTGTTGATAGTTGTGAGTTTGTTTTCTCTTTCTTCAGTGTCCTATAGTTTTCCAAGTACAGGTCTTTTACCTCCTTATTAGTTAAATATATTGCCAGGTACCTTAATTTTTTGTTACATTAGTAAATGGGATTTTTTTTTAATTTCTCTTTCTCATAGTTAATTATTGATGTATAAAAATACCATTGATTTCTGAGTTCTGATTTTGTATCCCGCTACTTTGCCAAATTCATTTATTAGGTCTAGTAGATTTTTGGTTGAGCCTATAAGGTTTTCTATGTACACTATCATGTCTGCTAATAATGACAGTTTTAATTCCTCCTTTTCAAGTTAAATGCTTTTACTTCTTCTTCGTGTCTGATCACTATGGCTAGGACTTCCCATATGATGTTGAGTAAAAGTGGTGAAAACAGACATCGCTGTCTTGCTCCCTATCCTAAGGGAAACACTGCTAGTTTTTGCCCATTGAGTGTGATGCTGACCGTAGGTTTTTCATATGTGGCCTTTATTATGTTGAGGTATGATCTCTCTAGTCCCACTTTGCTGAGAATTTTTATCATAAATAGGCACTGCATTTTGTCAAATGCTTTTTCTGCATCAACTGATATAATCATGTTATTTCTATTTTTTATTTTATTTATGTGATGTATCACATTAATTAATTTGTGAATATTGTACCAACCTTGCAGGCCCAAGATAAACCCCACTTGATCATGGTGCATGATGTTTTTAATGTATTGCTGGATCTGGTATGCTGATATTTGTTGAGGATTTTAGCGTCTATGTTCATCAGAGATATTTCCTTCTAATTGTCTATTTTTGTTGTGTCTTTACCTGGTTTTTGAATTAGGATAGTATTGGCCTGGTAAAGAAAGCTTTGAAGTCTTCGCTCCTCTTGAACTTTTGGGGATAGTTTGAGAACAATAGGTGTTTTTTTCTTCTTTGAAGTTTTGGCAAAATTTGCCTGTGAAGCCAACTGGTCCAAGACATTTGTTTACTGGGAGTTTTTGAGTATTGTCTCAATTTCATTAGTTATTATCAGTCTATTCAGGTTTTCTGCTTCTTCTTGATTCAGTTTTGGAAGATTGTATGTTTCTAGAAATGTATCCATTTTACCCAGGTTGTCCAATTTCTTGGCATATTTTATTACAATCCTTTGTATTTTTTGTGATATCTTGTATGCTGTTTTACAGGTACTAACAGAACAAAACAAAACAAAACAAAAACAGAAAAAATACAACAAAAACAAGTAAAAAAGCCAACTACAGCAAAAATCAATGAGAAAAGAGGAAAGAATAAGAGGAAAGAGAAACAGAATAGTGAAATGTAAAAAGAATATGAGGAGAACAAAGGAAAGAAACATAATTTTGCCAGGGGAGAAGGAAAAGAAACAATAAAAGTAAGGAATAGAAAGAGGGAAATGGCAGAAATCAAGAAAGAGAAAGAATAAAAAATAAGAAAACAAAAGAAGGGAAAAATAGAGTGAGACAAAAAAGAGACATGAAAGAAAAAAATAGAGAAAAAGTAGAAGAAAAAGAAACAATAATAAAAAAGCTATGAAAAAGAAAAAAATAACAAAAATAATGAAAAAGAACAAAATGGAATTCGTCTTAGCAGAGTTTAGTCCCTGCCTGCTGGGTTCTCCCTTTGGATACAACTCTGATGTTGTCTTAAGCTGGTGTAAACCAATGTCAGATGCTGTCCACATCTAGCCCTCATCAGTCTGCTCGAGCTGTAAGCAATACACAATGTGTGGCTGTCTCCTCCACCTTAGCTGTGCACAGGATAGGCCAAGTTGCACTGCAAGGTTGGCTTTTATCAGCACAGGGCCCAGGGGTGGGTCAGCAAAGTCTCAAGTTACAGTAGTGTCTGCCTCCATCTGCCTCTGCCTGCTGGCCTGCTATCAGTCATAGCAGCTAATCCGAATTTCTGAGAGGGCCTCTGGTGGAATTAGGAGGATGGAACCCCTGGATCGCCTGTTGTGAGGAAATGCCATTCAGAGTTCGAGGAAGATGGTGAATGTGTTCCGCTGGCCCTTAGCCACATGTCTGAGTCTATACCGAATTATTTCCCTGAAATCAGCAGTGCATAGATCCTAGTAGAAAAGCAGATGGAACCTCCAGAGCCCAGAGTTTGGCTGTGTCACAAGGGGGAAGCACCAGTGGAGTTCCTAGGAAAAATGTATGGAATGGCCACAACCCAAAGCCAGTCTCTGATACCCCCCGATTCTGCCTATATTACTGTCTCCTCAGCAGAGATTAAGTGCAGAATGGAGGTAGGGAGATATAGGGTTGGGTCAGGCAAGCAGGATTCCAGAGGATGGGGAGAGCAGGGTCTCAGAGGGTGGGTGAGAGGTGTTCCACAGGGTGAGGTCATTGTTTTTACCATGGGGCTTGCTCTTCTCAAGAAAAATGATTGCTGTGGTATATGAGGATGTTCCAAAATAGGAATGCCAGCAACCACTCCCCCCATTTCACCCTTATGCCTCCCACCCCAGACTCTCTTCACACAATTCTAGTCCATATCACCCTCGCCCTCCCTTCGCTGTTTCCCAAGGCGAGTGGCTGTGAATGAAAAACCTGTGTTTTGGTGTCTTAAAAAAAAAACAACCATACCCAGAGGCCTTTCACCACTGGATGCTATGTGGACTAGCTGTTCTCAGTCCTGACAATCCATGCTTGTGAGCCCAATCCTCAGTCCAGGCTTCACTCCTCTCAAGGGGAAGCTTCCACATCCATGCTGTAACCTCAGCCTACCACCCATGAGAGGAGAGCCTGACCCTTTCACCCTTGTCTTCTTTGGCTGCTTTTATGCTACAACTTAAGTGTTGAGCAGTTGGGACAAAAATTGTATTGTGTACAAAGGCAAAAATATTCACCATCTTTCCCTGGACATAAAAAAGATTGCTGATTCTTAATCTGTGGTTCCCTTGTGGTTCACCTTGTTTTTATCTCTTTGGAAGTGCAAAATTATTCACAATAAGTCTCATACATGCTTTGAGTGACAAGCCTCACTAGAGAAGAAATGCCCCTTCCCCTTAAAAACAAAATGACTTTCTACAAAAGACAAACTCCTCTGGAGGAATGTAGAGGAGAAACAGATATAACGAGACAGCTTGGCTCATGCTTTGCAAAGTGGAAGTAATTTGTGAAAATTACTACCTTGGGTCCCCAACACTACACGTACTTGGCTTTGCCACTGTACTGAAAGAGAATCGAGTCTGGAAGACTAACTCCTATCTCTCTAACTCAGCTTCTTGTCAGCATAATAATTTTCAACATTGATAAGATTTAATATTTAGTTGGAATTCAAGTGTCTGTGTAGCACTGCTCTAAGTACTTTACATGTATTAATTAATTAAACTCTCTCTTAAACACACACTGTTATTAATTCTACTTTATAGATGTGAAAACTAAGGCATACAGGAGCTAATGGAAGTCCAGGGCTTACCAGACCAAAAAATTATGTCATCTTGTCAGTGTATTCTCTTCTCTGTCATAATACTACCTGAGGTGTCAGCTACTTTAATCAGAAGGTTGCTTGGTGAGCAGGTGTTGTTGTCCCGTCCAGCAGGACCACATGTTGTTGTGGAATACTTGTCCTATGTCCCCGCACAATTGACTAACAAATTCACGCGGACTAGAGAAATCCCGTGGAGCAAAAAGGGATGTGATGGCTGATCTCTCAGAGAGAAAAAAGCCCCCACCTCCTGCCTGGACAGGCTTTTATTGATACTCTAGGTACATTACATCCAGGATGGTTCTCATTAACTATGCACAGGTTCACTTTAGGTGGATACCATAACAAAAGAAAGAATGTCACCAGTTGCTTCAAAGAGAAAGGTCATCTACAAATGTAAAGGAGAGAAGGCTGAGCTCTTTACATTCATGCTTGGGAAGTCTAGCACAAGTCACAGTAAACTTCTGCTGTTTCCCAGGTGAGCGAGTTTTTGCAAGAGCAAATTTCAAAGCGGCGTAGGTACAATGCATGCCTGATTACCCACGGGAAACCTGTCTGCCCATGTCATCTGCACACCACATGCATCTGGACTGCATTCAGAACCAGAGCTGAGTCACAGGCCACATCTCACACATGAATAGGTTCCCCATAAGCAGGGAGCAAGAGCCTTGCAATTTAGATAGATTTTCTTGGTGGTAAAATGCCTCAAGATAACATGATAAAAATTTACATTTCATTTTATAAATAATCAAAAATGTTTCAACTATAGATTCACGTTTGCTCTTCAAGAAACCTTCTGGCCTGGATTATTCTGAAGAGACACTGATATCATTCCTTGCTCTTTGGCTTTCTTTATGAATATATGGAAATCATTCTCCTCTTTTTCTTCAGGTCAGTTGAAATGACATGGTTGGGTTTCATCTTTCATTTTCCAGTCCTTCTTCTTTAGCCTTTTGCCCAAGTCATCTTATTTTAATTTGGGTATTTTCAAAGATGCTTTCTTTCCCGTTTTATATGCTCTTTTTGGCACTTCTACAGATGACTAATCTACTTTGTGTTGCTTCTTAATAATTGCACTGTCAATGATTAAACCAATTCCCATATTCTTGGAGGCACTTTACATTACATCTACCTACTCAGTAAACTCTTGAGAGGATTAATTTTGTCAGAAGGATTTTTAAAGGTAGTACATTTAATTGTCCGAGTCCATAACAGGACACCCACCATCATCCAAATTGGCCCTTTATTTTCTACTCCAGAAGGAATGGCAAGAGTTCTTTTAAAAGTTCATAGGTACTCTTAAGTCTCAGGCCTAAATTTCTAATACAGGACATATCAAAGATGCAGAAAGACAACGTGTGGTGCCAGTGTTGGTATAAGACCTGGCAGGGATGATTTCTGCATACATGCCTGTTAGGTCTCCCTGTCTTCAGCAGGTGTAGCTAAGAGTGAAAACCATGGGATTGTGTGGCTACCACATGGCCACCCAGACAGGCGTGATCAACACTTGGTACTCATTGCTACTTTCTTATTTTACCTGTCTCTGGCATGAAATGGGAATATGTGAGGGGAATTCCAAAGGTGAGTTTAGAAACTTGGCCTCATGGTAGGATCAAATGAGTTTGGAATGAAAATCAATCACTGAGAAATTAGATGTACTCATTGTTACCTAAAAGCCTAGGAAGTATTTTAGGAAGTGTTAAGTTATATGCTGTGATGTGCAGCAAAGTGACATCTCCCTTGTCAGTCCCCACCCCTGGATCTACTTAGTGTCTTACTGTCTTGTACAACTAATGTCTGGGTTATCATGGAAAAAGATCCATGTTCCATCCATGTGGGACAGAGAGACAAGAAGAGTCAAAAGAAGCAAGATGAGCATGAGACTAAGAGAGTAGGGCATAAGGGTCAGCAGGTCCTTATCATGGGAATAGAAAGTCCATGGATTCACAAGAATCTTGGAGAACATAAATGGAACTTCCCACACATGATAGGAAGGGTTCTGAGTCAATGTTTTTGTATTACAAATTCAGAACTGGACTCCATGAACAGTAAAATATGAAAATTAGGCCATGGGGTTTACCAAAGTAAGAGAGAGGGCTTTTCATTAGCATATTTAAAGGAATAATTTATTCTGGTACAATGAGGACTCTTCTGATACCTTCCTATATGTTTTGTTTGTTGCGTACCTCTGTCTTTGTATACTGAAATAGAATGATTTCACTTATGGGGGGTCTTTTAATGATTTGAAGAAACTCCTTAACCATTGTGCCTTTAAATGCTAAAAGTTCACTTTAAGTAGAATTGTTTTCTATTGATTCTTATGGATGTTTGTACCTTCCCATATTCTACAAAATGTTGATTGCCTGCATTACTTAATATTCTAAGAATAGCTTGTTTTTGTTCACTTTTACTTAAAGTTCTATAGCAACAATTGTAATGCTTCTACCTTGCTACCCAAAAACAAACACACAAACAACAACACCCATTTCTTACTTGGAGGAGTGACTTACCCCCAGAGAGGCTATGATACCTCCTCTGTTCAATCTTTAAATGTCATTCTTCCATCAAAAATGAGAGAGTTATAATATCATGTTCAATTTTGAGTCTTTTTCACTTTGACTATTATGTGTCTGGTGCTTTTGAGAGCTACTTTGTAAGGAGGAAAAAGATGATCACAGCTTTTACTTATTTTTAAAATGTTCTTACCCATTTATTGTACAGCCGCCAGATACTATAATAAAACTCTTATTTTCACAGTTGCAACAGAAATGACCACTTCCTTTTGGTAAGACTTTTTAAAACCATATTAGGTGGGTGGATTATGTGTCTTGTTACAGGTGGGTATGACCACACAATTTCTGTGAAGGCACAACGATATGAGCAAAATGCTCAGATTTTTTTTTCTTTGTATATCAGGATGAGGGGGCAGGCTATAAAGGTAGAGCAGGACATAGAGTTTCACGGAGGTTTCTATATTATGCTTTCTTCCAGTGGAGAGCTGGGGGAAAATAATCTGTTGCCTGTTGCCTTAACGACCAGCATTGCTTGTGACCTTCATCGAATGTCTGCATTTTTTAGCATCATTGCTGAGTAAGAAGAAGGCATGGAGTGGGGAAGCATATTCTTGGAGACTATTGTGCTCAGCCTAAATAACCATCATAATGCATAAGTATAAAAAAACACAAAGCTGCCTAATTGTAAGACTTGAGTTGAAAGAAAAATCTGGTGGCATCAACTGGGGCCTTTGGCTTTGGGTTGTTGAAAAGGCTTTGTGTAGGCAGCACTGATTGGCTTCATTATGGGTCCGGAAACCAAGCTGCCAGCTGTGCCTGTGGATGCACAGTGCTTCCACCACCTTACCTGGGCTCCCGGAGAGGGGATCAAATGGTTGCTAGGGACTGGGAAATGCATTCAGTTTCAAAAACATTGAAGCAGAATGGGAAAGTGTCTAGATCCAAAAAAACTGGCTGAAAGACTGTGCAATTGTAGCTTCCTAGAGTCCTGCTGCTTTGTCTCTCCAAATCACATAGCACTGAAATAGCTGATGAGCAGGCATACTATCTCCAATATGGGTGCGGTCTGACCCTGGCCAATGGCATGTGGCAGGACAGTTATCATTTCATTCTTTCTTTCTCCCATTCAGCAGTGCTTCAGCCTCTGGCTGAATGATATGCAAAAGTGATTTCTAAGCTAAACCAGAGAATCCTGTTACTAGAAATAATGGAATTGCATACAATAGGCAGCATTCTCATACAGTTTTCCTTACCTGTTCAGTGAACATTTTATGTATTTCTTGGATAATTACAACAAAATTATTACAAAACGTGACCCGATTTATATTACTCAGTCTAAGCCTAGGTGCATGACTGGTTTAAGACAGTTTTCTTAAAGACACAATTACAATATACACAAAACCACAGGCTAACTTTCTACTTTGAGACAAAATTCATAAAATAGTATGGCTTGCAAATGCACACAGAGATATTTTTTATTTTTAGGAGTGGATAAATGAGCAAATCATTTGAAAAAGGGGTTAGGATTGAGAGTGGGAGGTGGGGGTGGCTGGGGTCCAGGGGAGTGATGGGGGAAAAAAGAATGAAGGAAAATTAAAAAACACTTCTGGCCAAGGTGGAGGTGTGGGTATATACAATTTACTGCCTCGCACAACTGAAAGAAGGAGAACAACAAACTTAAAAATAAAAAATAACCAGAACTGCCAGAAAATCGAATTGTATGGAAGTCTGACAACCAAGGAGTTAAAGAAGAAACATTCATTGAGATTGGTAGGAGGAGCAGAAATGGGCAGCCGGTGTCTGGAGGACAGGGACTGGTGAGGTAGTGGCTGGCAGAGTGGGTGGTCCCACATTTGCATGTGGATAAACTGGGAAGAACAACTGGGGATCACCACAGACTTCACAACCCAGGGTTCCAGTGTGGGGAAATAAAGTCTTAAAACCTCTGACTGAAAAAAAACTGTGGGTGTTGAGGTGGCAGGAGAAACACCCAGCCTCGTGGGACAGTTTGTTGGAGAGACTCACAGGGTCCTAGAATATATGCAAAACCACCCACCTGGGAATCAGCACCAGAAGGGCCAAATTTGCTTGTGGGGGGAAATGACTGAAAGCTGACAGAGAGTTGAGCAAGCAGCATTGTTCCCTCTCAGACCCCTCCCCCACATACAGTGCCAGATGCAGCAACGTGGGTTGCCCCACCCTGGTGAATACTAAGGCTCCACCCCTTACTACATAACAGGTGCACGTGGAGACAAAAAAAAAAAAAATGGCCCAAATGTAAGAACAGATCAAAGCTCCAGAAAAAATACAACTAAGTGATGAAGAGACAGCCAACCTATC
The DNA here is from genome assembly GCA_007922815.1 of Macrotus californicus. NCBI lineage: Eukaryota > Metazoa > Chordata > Mammalia > Chiroptera > Phyllostomidae > Macrotus > Macrotus californicus. The sequence continues at coordinate 2,034 of VMDR010017871.1, read as the reverse complement.
AGATGCACAGTTTAAAATACTGGTCATCAGGATGCTAACAGAAATGGTTGAGTTCAGTCGCAAAATAGAGGAAAAAGTGAAGGCTGTGAAAAGTGAAATAAAGGAAAATGTACAGGGAATCAACCGTGAAGGGAAGGAAACAGGGACTTAAATCAATGGTTTGGAGCAGAAGGAAGAAATAAACATTCAACCAGAACAGGCTTAGGAACCTCTGGGACAACTTTAAACGTTCCAACATCCACATCATAGGAGTGCCAGAAGAAGAAGAAGAAGAGCAAGATATTGAAAACTTATTTGGACAAATAATGAAGGAGAACTTCCCTAATCTGGTGAAGAAAATAGACTTCCGGGAAGTCCAGGAAACTCAGAGAGTCCCAAAGTAGTTGGACCCAAGGAAGCACACACCAAGGCATGTCATAATTACATTACCCAAGATTAAAATAAAGAGAGATTCCTAAAAGCAACAACGGCAAAGGAGAGAGTTGCCAACAAAGGAGTTCCCATAAGACTATCAGCTGATTTCTCAAAAAAAATCCTACAGGCAAGAAGGGGCTGGAAGGAATATTTGAAGTCATGAAAAGCAAGGACCTACATCCAAGATTACTCTATCCAGAAAAGTTATCATTTTGAATGGAAGGGAAGATAAAGTTTCCCAGATAAGGAAAGTTTAAAGGAGTTCATCATCACCAAGCCCTTATTATATGAAATGTTAAAGAGATTTATCTAAGAAGAAGATCAAAAACGATAAACAGTAAAATGACAACAAACTCACAACTATCAACAACTGAACCTAAAAAAAGCAAAAAGAAAAATGAACTAACTAATCAGCTAGAACAGGAACAGAATCCTATAAATAGAGATCACATAGAGGGTCATTAGTGGAGAGGGGGCAAGGAAGAATGGGGGAAAAGGTACAGGGAATAAAAAGCAGGGAATAAGGGAATAAGTAGGTACAAAAGAGACATGGGGAGGTTAAGAATAGTATAAGAAATGGAGAAGCCAAAGAACTTATATGTATGACCCATGGACATGAACTAAGATGGGGGAATGATGGTGGAAGGTACAGTACAGAATGGAGGGGAATAAAGGGGAGAAAAAATGGGACAACTCTAATAGCATAATCAATAAAATATATATTTTTTAAAAGAAATTTTTAGAAACAAATGTGTGGTAGAAATAGGACACAGAAACCAAGCTTCACATATAAGGGACAGACTAAGCTACAGGTTTCCTTATGACATCACTAAATCTGGCTTTTCTCTGAGTATAATATGGGCCAGGAGCTCTTGGTTAACTGTAAATCCTGGAGAGTTCTTATGACATCATTCTTAATGAAAATCATTCTTATGACACTAACTTCACTATTTTGATTATTTTTAATAACCACCAACTTCAGGAGTCTGTGGATCCTGTTAAAGAAGCTGAGGATCAACATTGTTCATTGTGGATCCTTTCATGTATTCATTTATTCCACAAATAATTATCTGTGAAGGAAAGAAGAGTACAAAGTGGTTAACATAATGGATATGATCCCTGCCCTCTGAGCTTAGAGCCTAGTAAAAGAGATAGACATTAAACAAACAAACATATAAAATGAGTACATATTTATCAATTTTACGTTTGTATCAGTTGCACAATAAAACAATTTTTACAAGATATTATAAGACAAATCCAACCATTCTGTTTTAGAGCAAAAAGTGGATATGTGTTATATTAACTGTGGGTTGTTTTTTAATATCTCTTCTCTCCTTTTTTTGCAGTAATAGAGCTTTTCATTGGGTACATGGTTGCCCAGTACATTTCTAAGCTTCTCTTACAGAAAGATATGGCCCAGTGACAAAGTTCTGGCCAATAGAATGTGAGCAGAAATGTTGTGGTCAAACTTTGGGCTTTTTTCTTAGGAGGAGACAGACTCTTCCCTTCTTCCCCTTCCTTCTGACTGAAATGTGTTTATAATGATGGTGCTTAAAGAACTCTTGGACCATCCTGACTGGAGTGGCTCAGAGTGTTGGGCATCATCCCACAAGCATAAAG
>VMDR010017870.1:0-19693 GCA_007922815.1 Macrotus californicus | reverse complement strand
TGTCTCCAATCTCCCCCAATGAGTAAGAGTTGAAATTTGGTTTTCTGAAGTAAGATTGTTTTCCTAATCTTCAAACACTGATCTCAAAACCAAGCATTAAATAATTGGTATGATACTAAAAATACAGCATATTTTTTACAATTCTGTTCAGTTGTGAAATCACATTACCTGATTAGACTGTGATAATCTTAGGATGGTAGGGAACTCTTTAAACTCATCAATGAGGTCCATGATTGTCTTCTGGATCCCCTCAACTAAGACAAAAAGAAGTTAGAGGGGGGAAAAAGAGCTTTAAACACATCCCCTAACCATAACGCAAAAGAACATGGCACACTGTGCCCATTGCCTAGGTGACTGGAAAAGCAAGCAAACCCTCGGGGACTTTATTCCCAGCTTCCCACACCCACATCCCCTTTACGACAAGACTGTGTATACTTCTTCCAGAGAAGTTCTTCAACACCTGCCCACATATCCACCCAACAGGTTTGATTGGCATGGTGAGTTCCTTGCTTGGGCTCCTAGTGCTTGGCAAGCTTGTCCTCTCCCATCAGTGAGCCATGAGGGCAGCCTTGCACTCGGGAAAGCAGGGAAGGGCAGAGCCCACAGCTCACTGCTGGAATTCTTTGTTACTGCACAATGGGCCTCTGAGAGCTTGTTACAGAATCTTCTGAAATTACTCTGGCAATGAGAAAACAGTGTGTTTGGAGGCACAAGGGGAGGAGACGGGGGATTGAAAAATGAACCATACTAAGGAGTTCTACAATATAAATTAAATTTTGTTCCAATTTCTGCAATGATACCTCAATTAATGGATCATCTGAGAACAAAGCTCCCTCTGAAACAAGTTGGCATATGCTTTAAAAGAAATGCTTCACGTACGATGCCAAGTGGAAAAGAAACAGCAGAAGGAATTCAGAAAGACTTCTGAACAGATTGTTTTTCCTTAGCCAAACGAGGGTCACTACGTCCAACCTTGGCAAAATTCTGATGTCTCTGGTTTGTCTCATTTCAAATCTCTTCAGCCTCCCCCTCCAAGTACTCTCCCACTTCTGACAACCATTATTTTCCCTTGAACACACCTGGGAAGAACTACATATCGATTATAATTTAGTGGGGGTTTAAGTTGGTTAACTCAAATCCCATTTTACCTTGAAGCCTTTGTATTTCATTGTAGCTACATGGTTTTCTTCAGCAAGCATCAAGTGGCTGCTGGACGTCTATTGGTGGGAACTGTTTAGAAAAGAGAAACGTCATCAGAAGACTCCTTTGCCCCCTGGAGGCGGACAGATTTCCGGCTTTCACATCGTCCTTAGTCTAGAACACTGCCCGCCGCACCACAGCCTCCTGCCCTGACTTTAACCTGCCTCCCTCCATCGGGACACTTAACATTTGTAAAGTGCGATCTGTGCCCAAAAGAAAATCTAATTAAGCAATGGTGAGCTCACAGACTGGGAGTCTATAAGAAAATGCTAAGTGAAGTAAGCCAGGGGGGGGAGAGACAAACACCATATGATCTCACCTATAAGTGGGACATGATCAACAAAACAAACAAGCAAGCAAAATAGAACCGGAGACACTGAAATAGAGAACACACTGACAGGGACCAGAGCGGAGAGGGGAGAGCAGAATGGGGGGAAGGGGGGAAGGGTCATCAAGGAACGTGTAGCAAGGACCCGGGGACAAAGCCAGAGGGGGGAAGGAGTGAGAGTGGCACAGGGCAAAGTGGTGGCAGAAAAATGGAGACAACTCTACAGTGTTAAACAACAATAAAAAAATTAAATAAAAATCAAATCAATCAATCAATCGAGCCCCTTATTTGTCCTATCAAGCTGCTCGGCTATCAGAGTCTACCTCGGAGCAGCACCTGGCCGTGAGCACCTTCTCTGTCTTCGCTTCTCCCCTGTTCTCCACTGCCCTGCCCCCCAGTTCTCCTCATCCTCGTGCTCTCCACCTAGTGTCCTAGACCCCAGCTGGTTTCACTGCTTGCGTCAGCTCTCACCCTCGTAGGCGTTCTATAAATGCGGAATCTACAAGAACATTTCTCACCCTACTATTTCCCACAATTTAAGCATAACCTGACTCTGCAGTATGCTAACAAAGTCCTTTCTGTCTTTTCTTTCTTAATGACCCTGATGAAAAAAGACTGGACGTAGAGGTGACTACAAAATTCAAAAAACCCCACCCTGCACCCTGCCACACGTGTATTTGTGACCATTTATGATAATATTTTGGTTTTATTTAATTATTTATATTTATTTCCTGATGTATCTTTAATTATTTCAAATAAAGTTAGATGAAATGTCAATGACTGTCTTCTTTAATTATTTATTGTTAATTTTTAAACCTTAAAATAGAGTGCTTTATACTTGTAAAATAAATTCTAATAAGAATTTGAAGCAGCTTGTATGGAAGCAGGATGTTTGTAAGTTGAATCATTTGAAATGTGTTAGGAAAACAGTCTTCAAAAGTAATCCTAGATAAAATTCTTCTGTAAGGTAAATAATCATCTTTTTAAACCAAAAATAAATACCTGCTACATTCCTTGTAATTACAGCTTTTTCAAAGATGTTTCAGGACAGTCATATTTATAACATTTTGTTTCTTCTTAAAAATCCTTTAATAACTAAATTCTATAATTTTAGTTTTGTACCATTAATATGTAGTAGGCCTGGAAATCTTCAAATAGAGTAAAGCGACAGGCTGGACAGGGGACAGAATTAGCAACATCTGAATTGTTACCCGAGTTTGGGAATTGCCAACGTTTGGTTAAATGGTAGGAAGTTAAGGAGGCCAGATTGTCTGTTGACTATTTAACCCACCACAATATAAACTCTGAGTCCAGGCGTTCTGCTCCGCTCAAGGCTATACTCCCAGGACTTAGCCAGTGCTTTTACATGCTTTTACAACTTCACAATATTACAATAAACACTTCCTGAATAAATGTCATCAAAGTTGTTACTGATGTCTCAGGCAGAATGAAATATTTTATGATTAACAAATTCATCATGGAGCGAATCAACGGATGTACAAATGCAGAACGTAAGACATTAGTACATACACATATCTGCACATGTAAAGTTCATCAAACACTAGGGGAAGAAAACTGCCTCCCCACACATGGAGCTCTGCATTTTAACCCATGTTACCCATCATAGTGAGTTGGGCTCACATGACATGTCCTAATTAACTGCATTAATTAAATCAAGGTGAGCTCAATAAAAACTAGAAAAGAGACACAATGCAAACATTTGTCTCTGATTTCCCCTTCTGCCTTTTTCTTGTAATATTACCGACTATATTAATTGTAGACAATCTATTATTCTATATATCTGAGAATAGAAAAGTGTAGCAGATTAATGGGATTAGTACTGATAAATGTGTGAGTACAGTAAATTAAAATATATAATACATTAAATATTAAAAGAATGTACATGTAAAATATTTCAAAATATTTGGTTTTAGAATACAATCCCTAAAACTGAAAAGAAATTGAATATAGCAGTATATCAAATCGGTTACAACAATGAAAAATTATTTATTTCAAGTGACTTTAGAACACAGTTCAGAGCATTCCAAAGACAAAAAAAAACAAAAAACCTAAAAAGATATTTTGAATTTCAATCAGTCATTTTCTTGGTAGCATTAATATTGGTTTTATTTGAAGTTATTTTCCTCATAGTACAGAATAAACACACTTTTGGATTAACAATGTCAGGAATTACCGAAGGGGGAGGGAGATAATGGGAAAAGGGAAGGGTCATCAAGGAACAAGTAAGTTACAAAGGACCCATGGACAAAGCCAAAGGGGGGCAGGATCGAGGGTGGGCGGGGCAGGGGGGAGTGGTGGTGGGAAAATAGAGACGACTATATTTAAACAACAATAAAACAAATGATAAAAAAAAATTAAAAAGCTACCAGGACTGAGTGGAAAAAAAGCACACTTGGAAAGTTCTGTGAGAGTTCAGATCAAGATCCATACAAATAAGTATCTCTCCTTGACAACTGCTACTAATAAAATGGCATACATGCCTTCAAAAAAAAAAAAATGTTAGGAATTAAGAATTTCAGTAAAAGAGAACAAAAGACCTAATTAGTAAATCAAAGAACAAAGCAAAACATTGTAAAAGAGTTGAAAATAATGTCATGAACGAATGCTTTTTAAAAATACATTTTTTTCCTAGCCATACAGACTTAAATCGCTAGAATCATTGCCAACTCAGCAGGAAAGTGCACTGCTAGTGCCTAGATTCTGGACTTTAATATTATCCCCACTACGATGAACCAGGATTCCTTGAAGAAATAGCTTATATTAGTCAGACAGAAGTGAACCAGGGAGATCTCAGGCCAGAAACGATGAAAGTTTTTTGAAGATTAATGGGGTCCTCTTAAAAGGACCCAGAGCCAGCCTGAAGGGGCCTCTACTGGCCTCCAGTGTGGTGATTTGGGCTTTACAGTGAAGGATCGGGCCATCACCATGCTAATCCCCTAGTCAAGACAGCTCACTAATTATGGGACAAACAAATATTATGTGTCTTCTAATATAACGCAATATGAACATATCACCTATGATATATCTTAGCCAAAAATATTTCCACTTGATCTAACTTTTAGATTTATCTTTCAGTTTCTCAGGAATGCAGGAGGCAAACAACCTAATTCAGTGCTTCTCAAGCTGTAGTAATGAACCAATACTTTCGTGAATTAGCTGAAAAAAAACAAATGTTTATAAAAACATAAAGGCAATTTTTGTTTATTTTTAAATATATAGTCAAATAAAACTATCTGCTCTTTTTAAAGCTTCTGGTTTTCCTGTTAAAAAAAGTTTTTCCAGGCCCTAAATTGTTTTTGTAATCTCCTAAATATTCTTCTGTTTTCTTTCTTTAAAAATTAATTGGTGGGAGATGATTTGAATTAGGGTAGTGAGCACACAAAGTAATATGCAGATCATATACCACAGGAATGTATGCTTGAAACCTATATGAGCTTATTAACCAATGTTACCCCGATAAATTTCATAAAGAAAAAAATTAGTTTATTATTTTAAAATTTTCAATTTATCTTTCCACTTTTAATAGGCAGCTATTTCCTTCTATCTGAATATCCAATTGTTTTAGTACCCTTAATTAAATAAGCTATTGTTTTCTCATTGATATGAAGTGCTACTTTGATTATGTACACACGCAGAAAAAGATATTGAGAACTATTTCTGAACTTTCTATTCTGCCCCACTGATCTTCTTGGCTATTTCTACGCCATGACAACACTGATTTGATTACAGTGGCTTCATAGGACGCTTTGTTTGCTGTGAAGGAAAGTCTCTGCCTCTCTTCTGTTTCGTCATATTACGTCTAGTAGTGTGCCCCACCCCAGACCCCTCCAACTAACCTTAGTTTTTTCCACTAATCTCTTGGATTTCAGCATCACTGGGGGGGGGGGGGGGGAATTATCATTTTATTGTTTCTTTTTCTATTTCCATACCAATTATTTTATTACTGTATTTAGCCACACTCACTAGGACTTCCAAGTCAAAGCTGAATAATAATGATCACAGCAGGAACGCCTATGTTGTTCCTGTTTTCAATTAAAATGGTTTCAATATTTTACTGCTTACCAAAAACTAACAGCAAGTGATATTCTAAACAACCCTTAACATATTTAGTTTCCTTCTATTACTGTTCTGGTTTTGTTTGTTTTTATTGGAAATGGTTGTTGGATTTTATCAAGTTCCAATTCATGGGCTATGGATAGAATCACTTTCCCTCCTCAACTTGTTGATATAATAAATCATGTATTAGCTTTCCTGATATTGGAAACATCTTAGCATTCCTGAAAGAAGAATTTATATTTGATTATAGTATATTATTCCTTTGATATTTGGCTAGACTTTATTTGCTAAGATTTCATTTACACTTTTTCCAACTATATTCACAAAGACTGGTTCATGACTTTCCTTTTTGTACTTAACAGGTTAGTATTGCATTTGTGTGCACATGAATTGAGAAGGCTTCCATTTTTCAGAAGCATCTGGAACAATAACCGAATTATTTGGGATTCCATTTTCTTTCTTTTCTTTTCCTTTTTTATAAGAGAGTTATAACTTACATACAGTAAAATTCCTTACTTATACACAGTAAAGTTCCTTTTATTGGCTTTCTAGTCGCATACTTCAAAGAAGGTTCTCATTTATTATGCTCAGGTTTGCTTTAGGTGATTACCTTTTACAGATAACAAAGGAAAGGATGCTGCTGATTACTTCTTACAGATAACATTCAAAGAACTATGGGGACTTATTCTGAGTCAGGGTCAGTTAGCCAAAGGGCCATAAAACTTTGGGAAACAAACTCATTTCATACTTGGACCCTTATCAGGAAATTGAGGGCATTCTTAGCAAAGCAGGTTTCACAGGATTTTATGCATTCTTTTCTTAGGCTTGATTGCCCCAGGGAACTGCCTGTTCTGCCCAGGACATTGTTTCAGGCTTAAGTCAGGCAGGGGAAGTAAGGCAGACAAGAGATTAGGAGACTTCCTTGCAGACAGAATGAGGACTCAGGCTGTGTCAGAGCTGAAGGGCAAGGGTCCATCACCCCCTTTTTCTATAGTTCCCCAAGTCCTTCCCTGAGGGCCCCTTCACGACCATGCCTGTCTTAGGTCATTCCTCCCTTGGGGAATCTTACCTGTCATTGGCTAACCAGTCATCTGTCTGGGGACAAGCAGGGTGAAGTGAAAGGGGGCAGAGGTGGCCCCTGCCAGGGAGATAAACTTTATCTCCTTAGTGGCTTATGGTCCCAAGGTCTTGTTACTCAGCCTTAGTCATGGGGGATTACAGCTTCTGAAACCAGGCAGGGTGCTTCCCAACAGTCCACTAATATTTGCCTATTAGCTCTGTACTGAAAAAGAAATGTTAAAATCTCTCACAAATTGTATTTTCATCAAGTTTTCCTTGCATTTCTCGTTGTTTTTGTATTGCATCACATACTGAATACTATCAAAGATGTGGAACTCAGAAATTCTCATACACTGGAAGGAAGAAGGCAAGTTGGCATACCTGCTTTGAGAAACAATTAGTATTTATACTATCAAGTGCAATTAAAGGTATGCTTAGCTATGACCTCCAATTTCCACCTTACAAATGTCCTCACTTACACCAGGAGACATGTAGTAGAATGTCCCCTGCTGCCCTAATTGTAATATCAAGAAATTGTAAGGAACCCGAACATCCATCAACCATAGAATTAATAAATAAATAATAATAATATATTCTTAATGGTTACCATACAGCAGTAAAAAGGAATTATTGCCACATGCAACACCATGAATAAATCTCAGGAATGTGATAATTTTGAATGGGAAAAAGCAAGATACAGAAAAATAAAGCACAGATTCAATTTATATAAAGTTCAAGAACCTTCAAAATTAAGCAGGATGTTAGGAGTATACATATGTATGGTAAAACTATAGAGAAAAAAGAAAGGGAATGATGGTTATAAAATTCAGGACAGTGGCTACTGCCTCTGTGGGAGGAGTGGAGAGACAGGGCTGAACAAGGGCCCGTGAGGGTGTCAGAGGTATTGCTAGCATACTTTCTCTAATCTTGCGGACTGATGTCAATGTACTGTAATTCTTTACATCTTACAACAATGCATAAACATATTCATCTTCTCAATATTAATAAAATTAAATGAAATAACTTGATGAACAAATTGCTCTAATAATTTCAGTGAACAATTATCATTAAAGGCTGTTCCAGTAATAATGATAAGAGAAATTTTTTCATTTATTCTGTATACATTGAGCACCTACCGTGTGTCATCACTCACTGTTCAGCACTGGGGATTACGTAAAGAACAAAATAGACAAAAACTCTTGCCCTGCTACAGCATGCATCCAATGGTACAGACTCAAACTATAGCGTCTGGAGGAAGTAAGGCCTACTTGAGTGTGGTAGGTAAGGTAATAATATGGGTGTAATAATTTATAGTTTTAATTTGAACATTTCACCTAAAATGTTATACGTTATACTTGAGTATGATATTGTTATGTGACAGAATTACATGCTTATGATTTTGTAATAAAACGGGGGTGTTATTTGTGCCAGATCCTGTATTTGCTACTTTCTATGAACCTACACAAGCCATTTTTTCATTAGTAACTTGCTCAGATTTTGAGGTGAATATTTCCCAACTGCACTCTACAGGACACTTGAAAAATTAGCTAATATGATATGAATATAAAATTTTGTATGAATAGAAAATATTCTCTGATTGAAAAGTAGATCTTATTTTAGCCTTAACATTTTTGTAATAAATCTGTCTTAAATGAAACTCTCTTTTTCCTTGTGTCTCACTCACCACATCTGCAGTCCTCACTGTCCAAAAGGAAAGGTTTCTGAGCAGCATCTCCTGACAGACTCCCTCCACCTCGGAAACAGCCCATCTATGACGGAAGCATTTCAAGGAGAGCAATGTTAAATACATTTAAATACATATTAAATACAGTTAAGTATCCATAATCCATGTTTTTTATGGGCTTTGGTTAAAAGCCTTAGATTTACCTACTTAGGCTGTAACCTCTTGCAGAGCATGCCTAAAAATACAGATTTTGTATTTTCATCCCTTCCCTTATTGTCATAGAATGGGCAGGTTAATTGCCTAGATACTTAGGCAGGTCTTCCTGGTCAAACCAATAATGTTCAAACATAATGGAAAAAAACCCCGGTTACTCTGTGTAATTCTACATAATTATAAAAAAGTTACGTTCACTCAACAGTGCTAAAGTGAAAACGAGAGGACACATTCCTCTTTCTTTTGATCCAACACTTCCACAGCCAGTCGATGACCCTCTTTCACAGCCGAGCCCAGACATGGTTCATCGGGTGCGAATGGATCTGAACTCGCTGTGAGACTGCATTTGTCTTCAGCCAGTACCAATCAATGCTCTTAGGAGTTTCTAAGTTACTCTGTACGAAAATAACTGTGAAGGCTACATGTGAAATGTATTGTAATAACTAGGCCTGATATATGTTTTTTTTCCTTTACTTTTTACGTGAAAAAGTCAGTAAAAGTCAAAACTGATCATGTATAATATGTGTTATCTTGGCAGCTAGAGGATTGAAAAGCAAAGAACTACTTGTTTTTTAAAGGGATATAGTAAAGGCAGATTTTTTTTTCAGATTCTATTTAAAGACAGGAAACTGAATGATTATGTGGACCATACATAAGTATTAGTACATCTTTATACAAATGACAACCCAGGCTCTGAGCAATTTAGAAAAATTCAATTTTCAAAATTTGGAATTCTTTGCACCACACACACTGCTGAGCCTCTCTTAGCTGGAGTGAGAGGCTTCAAGATCAGCAAGAAAAATGACACTAGGAAAAATCTCTACTTAAGATGGTCTAAGAAGTTTAGAAGGAGATACAGACTACCAGAAATTCTGGTATGGATCATTTTCAGCTGTTAAATAAAAATCTGAGTATTTACTGTATGCCAGGCACTTGGGATACAAACATGAACAAAAAGGTCCTTGATTTAAATAAAGGGGCACACAGTATAAAACAGACATGTTCAGAGGCAATCACAATAAAATAGGAGTAACCAGACATGCAGAAGATGTTACCTACACAAGCAAGAGAAAGGGTGTCAACTTTGGGTGGCCAACATCACAAGATTTTATTTGTAAACAGACATGCCAGGCACTGTGGAGGAAACTGGGGGCAACGGTGAATAAAACACGGGGTCACTGCCTCTCTCATGAAGCTTGCGTCGTAGTGGGAGAAGAAACAGCAAATATACAAGGTCGTCCCAGTGTGGTAATAAAGGCTATGATGGAAATGAACTATAGGTAAGACTAGGCCACTGCTTTAAATGGGCGTGTCAAGGAAGAACGCCCTGAGACAACGAGAAACACCTGAGAAATCAGGTGTGCATGCAGCATCAAATTGTTATTGCTTAACTTTGGCAGCAAAATCATTAAGTTTTTGAAAACTAAGTACCTTTATTCTACAATAGAGCTTACCTTTCAGCTAATAGTGTAATTTCACCATAGCTCAAAATCTATTGATTTAATTTTCATCTTTTCCAACTTAAAAAAAAAAAAAGATGAAAGATCCTTCCCTGCCTTTATCTTTTCGACAAACAGGAGGCTAACCCCGGGGGCCGTGGCAATGCGCTGCCTACTCCCAGCGCTGTCCTCGCCTTGACCAGTTCCCCTGGAAGGGCAGAGTCTGGATGAGGCTGCGGTGCACCGGGGCGGGTGCTGGTCCAGGTGCCAGGTGGAGGCTGCCAACGCACACTGGCCCTAGGCCACTGTCCGCGCATTCCCGAGAGGGCCCGTGCAGGCCTTCGTAGCTGCAGCCTTTGCCTCCAGTCGCACCTCCACCCAGAGCTGCAAACGCAGCACTCCAAGACCCAACTACTCCCACGTGCATTGCCTGGGACCAGGGGCCTTCCGGCCAGTCCTCACAGGCCCCACTGCAGGTGCTGTGATGTGTGACTTCGACAGATCGCCCACAGGCTGGAGTGACGTTGGGGCAGGGAGCCTGAGACACGAGGCTCCAGGTACAGGGAGGCTCCTGAACCGCTTGAGTGGGTGTTCCAGAATTCAGCCTCTTCAAGTCCCAAGTGCCCGCTGCCGGATATGGCACAGGTACTCAGGAGTTGCCTTACCTTCTGCAACTCACCACCCATCCCTGACCTTGGACACCCTTAGAGCCCTCACACCTGACAGCTAAATGCCATCCTGGAGACCTTCAGGCCAAAGGAGTCTGGCCTGTGGAGAAGCAAATGGTACAGAATGTAGCTGATTTCTTTGTGAAGAAAATGAAGGCTCAAGGGACAGGATCCTGCAGTGTATCATTTTGAAGGAAATGGAGGATGGTTTTAGGAATAAAGTCCAAGAACAGTACCAGCAGAAAGATTTAACTGTAAAAGATAACCTCTTTTAATTTTTGTCCAACACAGTATCCCTTATTTTTCAGAGGTTTCTTCGCCCTCAATACTGTCCCCCCACCCCCAAGCATAAAGTTTCAGTCAACTCACACCAGTAGTAATTTTGGAAAATATCATAAAAAATAAGGTGATGTGACTAAGGGACCCCAGGATTAGAAGTCAAGAGACCCTGGGCTATTGGTCTGTCTTGCACTTTGAATGTATCTTTTACCGATGCATGATTTTATAACATCATGCATTTATCATGTGGATAATATTAGTTGTCTAAGTTATGCAGACCTTCCATTGACACATTTCATTCATTATACAACACACACCCTGTCCCCCCTAAAATAAAACCTTTTGTTAATGTCACCACCACTCTTACCAGAAAAGTGTTTGAGTTTTGGGAAGCTGGTGTATTAGTTATCTATTATTGCATAGCAAATTACTCCAATTTAACAACATAAAACAATGAACATTGATCTCACAATTCCTGTGGGGCAGGAATCCAGGAGTAGATTAGCTGGGCTATTCTGGCTCAATGTCTTTTAAGAGACTTCAATCAAGCTGTTGGCTGGGCTGCAGTCATTTTAAGGCTCAGAGACAATCTACTTCCAAACTCACTCCCGTGCCATTTCGCAGGCTTCAGAAGATCCACTTCAAGATTCGCTTGCATGGTTGCTTGGGAGCCTCAGTTCCTGACCTTGTGGGCCTCTCCATAGGCTTCTAGAGTCTCCTAATGATGTAGCAGCTGGTTTACCTCTCCTAGAGCTCCTTCGCAGTGTGGCAGCTTGATCCAATGAAAGCAATGTGAGCTGAGATAAGTAGGTGGATAAAGAGAATCCACCTGAGACAGAAGCCACAGTCATGTTATAACCCAGTCTCAGGGTGACAACTCATCACTGCAGCCCTGTCCTATTTACTAGAAACAGTCCAGCTGATACCAAAGGGGAGACCACTAAGCTTCACCTCTCATGGGGGCGGTATCAAAGAATGGGGAGACGTATCTTTAAAACCACCACAAGTTGTCAAGCCCTGGTGACAGATGCAAGTTTTCCTAAATTCTAGGTCTTGCTGTGAAGCTCAAATTTGCCATGGACAATAAATACTGTCATTTTTTTTTTTCCCTTGAAATGACAGACTTACTTCTTTCATTTTTGAGAAAATATCTCACCAAACATTCAACTCTGTATAACCAGTTTCTCTGGCAATCACTCTTTCAAGTGAAAAGGACATTCCATGAAAAAGGCAGTTAGTTCCGCTCACAGCTCAAATTAGTATACTACTGCTTTCCTTGGAGCAATCGTGTATTTCTGTACGCAGAAGGGTTTCATGCATAATTCCCATTAAATCACACAGAATATTAAAATCATGTATACTCAGAGGTCAATATTTTAAAAAATTAATAACTTTTACCTCTTTTCCAGGATATTCTTCAGTAAAACTGACTTTTTGTTTTTTGTTTTTTGTTTTCTTTCGTAGACAGACTAGACTGCTCAGGCCTTCCAACTGGGAAAATCGTTTTAGAAGGGGGTAAGTCAGGAAGAGCTTCAAGGAAAGAGGTTTGTATTGAGATTGGCTAGGAATTTCATTCAGACTGGCAGAGAAGGAAAGGTGGGAAAGGAAAATAAGCAAAACAGTGGGGCTAGACTGAAATGAGCATGTTATGTTTGAGAGCAGAGAGAGGAAGGGCTCAGTCGGGAGCAAGGTGTGTGGGCTGGATACGGGCATCTGTGAAGGCACCCAGCCTGATGCCTCACAACACAGACCCTGTCTGAAGGACCTGTGTGAGAGAGGAGGGCCGCTCATGTCCAAGGGCTTCTCAGAGTTGCTCTGGAGCCAGAAATGCAGTGGGAGTTTCCCAGCAGGGTTCCATGTGGCATAGGGGTCATGTGTGACTCTGCCACTCCTGAGGGCACCAATGCTAGTCACAGCCAGAGTTAAATAAGAGCTTCCCCCCATATTTTTCTCCTTCCCTCTTGCAGGTCCGATGAGGCCTACAGCAGCACCGATGAGGGAGAAGGGGTGCTGGGAAGAGGAAGAGCCCCTGGCCCCCCTCCCTCCTCCACTGTAGACTTCTGGGCCTGGTCCAAAACTCAAGTGGGAAAGAAAAGAAGTTTTAAATGAGACAAGATTAGAGTTTGGATATTACACTGGACTGGGCTCTAATGACTAAACAGATACTATTCATTTTTTACCAGGAGCAAGCACAAAACTATAAAATCTACCTGAGATTTCAAGGAAGTAGCAATGGAGCACCGTGAGCTTGAGCAAACGGGTTGTGCAAGTTCGAAGGACAGTGGGAGAGAAGAGATAGCTGCTTGCAGCTTGCATCCTACTGAATTCAACTCTTCTAATAAGGCGGCTATAAGAACTATGTACTGAACGCTTATCTGTGTCAGGCTGAGGTTCTGCTGGGCATGATTTCAATGATTGGACAAGATGTATTTGTATTTAGGTGAATGGTGTTTTCAGAGTGGTTGGAGCCAGGCTAATCTGAGTTCATGTCCTTGCTCTGCTACCTTAAAAGCACGACACATTTTAATCTCTTGGACTCCCATTTCCCTTATCTATAAAGTGAAGATAAACATTGCTACTTCCTAGGGTGGTTGTAAAGAGGAAGTGAGATAACATTCGCCCGGTAACACAGAGCCGGGACACACGCTGATTCTGGTCTTCAGGGTCTTAGCCTGTGCAGTGGTGACCTGACAATGGCAGTTCAGGAAACGTTTACCAGACATGAGCATGCAAGATAGATTGACGGTGAATCCGGACTAGAAACAGGGAGACAAATTAGAAACACTGAGTAATGAAATAAGGCAAAAGTGGTAGCCATAGGGACAAGATGGAAGTGAAGGGACCAATACAAGGAATAGTTGAGAGCCAAATAAACAGAAGAGGGAGCTGCTTAGCTATAATATGGTAAATAAAGAGAGTCAAAGGTAGCTTAAATTTTTAAAGCTTGGTTGGATGAGAGCAAAGTAGAAATGGGAGAAATACAGACATTGGCAGAATAAGCAGGTTGGGTGTGTAAGAGAGGTGGGAAGAAAATATTAGTTTTATTTTGCTACATGTAAAATTTAGGTGATGCACAGCTTTCAAGTGCAAATATCCTATGTTTGGAAAGTCATTACTTATTCATTTGTATGGTATTTCCTGAGAGCCTACTTGGTGTCAGACACCATGTTAAGCTCTAGTGAGAACACTATGAAGACTTGGAGTTTCAATGAGACATCTGGGCCAGACAGAATGATTTGTGGGCTTCAACATAGAGCTGGTTCCTGAAATCATGAATATTCGTCAGTTTTCTCACGGCAAGTGTCAAAAGAGACAATTTCTGGGAACAGTCCGAGGTGAGGAGACACAAGAAATGGGCAAACGGGTGAGCACCAAACCAGGATCACATGTTGTCACTGGTTTTACATTAAATTCTAAGCACCTATAGCTTATACATATCTAATTATGACAGAAAAGTGGTTTCATAGCAGCTGTTCATAACTTTTAAACTTTTTATTTTGAAAGAATAACAGATTCACAGGAAGTTGCAAAAATAGGAGAGAGGTCCCATTTATCCTTCCCCCAGTTCCCCTAATGACCACATCCTACATAGATAGCTATGGTATGATATGAAAACCAGGAAACTGACTTTAGTATAGCTCACTGACTTTATTCAGATTTTATTAGTTTTACCTGTATGTATACATGTGTGTATAATTATATGCCATGCTATCACATGTATGGATTCATGTAATCTTTCATCCTTAATTGTTAAATATCTTTCTTTTTGCTCACTCGTTACTAGGGTTATGTGAACAACCCACATCACAGCAATTTTTTTAAAGTATGTTTTGTAGTTTAGGGATACTTGCTACTGTTCGAACAGCCAAATACAGCAAAGGTCATAACAGACTTTTAAAATGTTTAATTAGCAAGGAGCTTGCGTGTGTTTTACTCTATTGACTACATTAAGCCCAATTCTCCTGAGACCTTCAGCCAGTCACTCAGTTTCCCAAGCTCTTTATCAGTGAAGTGTGAGTTACGATTCCCACAGTCCTTTATAGCCCTGCAACCCTACCACTTTAAAATTCTAATTCCTAGTCACTCGGTCCTTGAGACGAAGCAGAGACTTGCGGTCACTGCAACAACTCTTTTGAGTCAGGTCAGTCTCTCACCCAGTGGCCTGTGGGCACAGTTAATCACTGTCTTATTGCAGCACAGCTTGAAAGATTTTAGCGTAGTTTCCACAGGTTTCTTCCTATGGCTTCTTCCTCAAAACGGCTTGTAATATTAGGTAATGGCAGAAAAAACTAACAGTTGTTCTAACAAAAATAACTTGTATTTTTTGAATGAAAATATCTTTACTCCACGATTTTTAATAACAATTTAACTAAAGCATCATGAACCATTTCTATTCTGGCAACATGCAACATATTAGCAGTGAACGTCATTCCTACTTAATCAAATCAAAATTTTTGATGCTCTGACCTGGGCTAGACAAGGAGGAAGATTTTATTTAGGAAGAAAATAGTATAAGATCAATTGCCAGGAAAAGTATACTTATAAAACTAGATTTTCCCCTCCTCCAAACATCTGCAATTAATTTCATGAAGATGATAAAAACTTTTGTGCTTGGATAAAACTGGTAGTAGAAGGTCCATGTGAGTAAGGTT
Organism: Macrotus californicus; assembly: GCA_007922815.1. Taxonomy (NCBI): domain Eukaryota; kingdom Metazoa; phylum Chordata; class Mammalia; order Chiroptera; family Phyllostomidae; genus Macrotus; species Macrotus californicus. The sequence goes on along the minus strand of VMDR010017870.1, from coordinate 4,094 downwards.
GGTGTTAAAGTAAATATTTGTAGGCTGAGTGAACACCAGTTTATAAAAGCGCCAGGAGAGGTAGACTTGGTCCAACAGCCGCGTTACAAAGCTTAACAGACTTTCTGTGTTTTACATATTGATGGCAACACACTGCAATAGTAAAGTTAGATTTCTACTTCGGTAATGTTCTAGAAAATAATCTGCATAAAAGGAACACCACAAAGTGTACTAAAGCGCTTTATGGTGTTCCTTTTACTGAACTAAAGTTAATGGAGTATATCATTTCATTATACCAAGATTCTTTCAAGGGAAAACTTAAGAACACAAAGTACTTGGCTTTTAGTCAACAAGGTTGGTAGAGAGAAAAGAAAAAATAACTTCTCTCTAAGAAGTAGAAAACATGACAAAGCAAAACCAGGGAATTTAAAAATGATAATGGCAAAAAACAGAAAAAAAAATTATGTTACTGTCAAATTTGGGGCAGAGAAACTTAGCCAGATCTGGAGACCTATATCTAGTTATTTTCCCTCATATACTTAAGAAAAAATATCCATTTTGGAAATACCTATGAAGGAATGTAATGGCACAGGCAGGCCATTGGTTGGGCACTAACTCAGGGAGGGAGGCCAGAATGTCCCCAATTTACAGGTGCTCCGAGGCATTAGGTGATTCTCCATTATCACACAGCAGCTGAGGGGCAGAAATGAGATAACAACCAAATCTGTCTGACTCAAAAATGTACTGCTGTTAGGCACAGTCCATGCTACTAATATCTATATATCATTCCTATATATTTAAAGAGAGCAGAACCTCTACTGAGATGCATTCAGCACTTTGCTCCTATATATTGCATTTATTTTTTTTAAATCACAATAAAACACCATTTCTATTAAATCAGATGGCTTTTTTATTCAATTAAATCAAACTACATGTTCGAATATTTTCTATCCTTTTGGAAAAGGAAAATTAAAATTAAATATAAATAAGAAAATGACATTTGTAACATATATAACAAAGGGCCAAAAACTTCACTTCCCATGAAATTCATAAGTAGATATGTAAACATGCCAAAGGGAAAAGACAAACAAGACAGAGGATTCCTCCATTTATTTAATGGATATTTTCTGAATGCCTTCCACATACCCTGCACTATGCTATATACATATGTATATATTAGGGATAGAATAAAAAAGAATTTATTGATTTCATTCCTTATTTCTAAAATATTATTTATTTAGGATAATTCCATTTTGCAAAAATATTCACGTCTCTCTATATAAAAATATCTGGAAGTGCATATATCAAGTGGTTGTCAATGGATGGTCAGATTTGTTTATCTGAAGCACAAAATAATGAACATGCATTTCACTTGAAATAAAGTTTTATTTGAAAAGTTTTAAACTCACAGACATAATATTCTTCTGTTATTTCACCTATTGTGCAGGGGTTTTTGTAATAAAAATACACCTCTCTGTTCTTATCTCGTGAAAGGCAGCCTCCAGTGGAGATGGGTTCGGTCCTCTCTTTTGTACCGCTGCACACCCACCTCCTGGGCCCTGCCCCCAAGACACAGCGGAGGCACAGACACTGACAGACATGCACACAGAGACACAGGTATGTAGACACAAGATAGTCACCCACACAGTAGACACACACACACAGAAACGCACACAGAGACACACAGTCTCACTAAACTTATGTTGGTGTAACTGAAAGTCTGCAGAGATATGATGGTTTTAATCATGGAGATAGTTTATAATATTCTCTAGATTTTCTTTTCATGGCATGCAACCCTTGAATGCAATATTTTTCATGCTTGCATATTATAACATGTATAACTTCCTTTACTGGAAAGATAGATCTCTGATGGACCCCTTTTTCGGTTTTTGCTTTTATCTATTTGTCCTGGGAACTAGACTATTTGGGAACATGTGACAGATGTGTGTCTGTAGCAGCTGCTAGTCTAATGAGATGACAAATAGCCCTGGGGAATCAAAATGGACTAATATGGAACAGTTGACAGGAGATAGTAATTTTTTTCACTTAATTTAAAAAATTAATTTGTTTAGACTAACATATAGAATTATATTACTAATCATAAGAAATATTTTTTAAAAAAGACACATTTATTTAGCGTCATGATCAGACTATTACATTTAGCAATCAACAGCATGGGTGCAAAAAGAAAAAAAAACTACATTAAAAACCCTTTGTTGGAATGCTTTCCACTTTCCACAGAACAGAAACTAAAATAACCTGTTATACAGTTAGTCACAAATACAGTCCTCAAGTTTTTTGCCCATTCACGTGAGTATTGTCTAAAACATGTCTTCTTTGTAGCAGCTGGGCCCTGCCACCACTGTGCTGGGCTGAGTTCACAAATCCGTTGTAACCTGCAGCTTCCCTGTCACTTCTCTGGCTCTCCTCTCCTGCTAAGCTTTGTTTCCTGGCAGTAATTAAAACCTTCTGCCACTGCCATAGCTACTGCTGCTGCTGGAACTGTCATGGCCATCTTGGTTTCGTGGTTTGGCAAAGTATTGGCCTCCACCACCATAGGGGCCAGAGCTTCTGCCTCCAAAGTTTCCTCCTTTCATAGGTCCAAAATTTGAAGATTGATTGTTATAATTGCCAAAATCACTGTAGCTTCTGCCACTTCCAAAATTGCTTCCATCATTACCAAATCTATTATAGCCATCCCACTGCCACCATATCCACCACCACCATGGCTACCACCAAAGCCACCTCAACCACTGAAGTTTCCTCCATGACCAAAGTTGTCATTCCCACCAAAACCACCTCCACAACCACCTCCGAAGTTTCCAGAACCACTTCGACCTCTTTGACTGGATGAAGCACTAGCCATTTCTTGCTTAGATAGGGCTTTCCTTGATTCACAGTTGTGGCCATTCACAGTGGTACTTCTGAATGACAGTCTTGTCTACAGAGTCATGGTCATCAAAGGTTACAAAAGCGAAGCCTCTCTTTTTGCCACTGCCTCAGACAGTCATGATTTCAATCACTTCAATTTTCCCATACTGTTCAAAATAATCTCTTAGGTGCTGTTCTTCACTGTCTTTTTTAATACCACCAACAAAAGTCTTTTTCACAGTTAAGTGGGCACCCGGTCTTTGAGAATCTTCCCTGGAGACAGCCCTTTTGGTTCCACAGCTCTTCCATCCACCTTGGTGGCCTTGCACTCATGGCTGCGTCCACCTCCTCCACGGTGGCATATGTGACAAACCCAGAGCCTCTGGAGCGCTTGGTGTCTGGATCTCTCATCACCACACAGTCTGTGAGCGTTCCCCATGGCTCAGCATGGCTCCTCAGACTCTCATCTGTTGTTTCACAGCTCAAACCTCCGATAAAGAGCTTCCGGGGCTGTTCTGGCTCTTTGGGAGGCTCTGACTTGGACATGACGACTGCAGGAGAGGGGACTTCAACAATGCTTACTCAGTGGCGTTCACTGGCAGAAAGCAAGACATGGTTTTAAATAAAATATGGGTCTCCATTCACTAATTAAAGAATGCAGGAGATAAAACCAGCCCCCATAATATATTCCATATAAACATGTTATTAAATATTTTATTCATTGAAATTCAATAATTTCATGTTAGTAGCATGTCAGTGACTATTTTTTAAAGATATATTAATGGTTTACTCACAATAAAAAGTTTTCTGATTCTCAACTTTTTCAGTTTTACAATTATGTACAGAGCTAATGATTAAAATTTTCTTTAAAAATCAAATAAAGGTCAGCAGGTAGCCTTGACTGGTGTGGCTCAGTGGGTTGGACATCATCCGCAAACTGAAAAGTCGCTGGTTTGATTCCCAGTCAGGGCACATATCTGTGTTGTGGGCCTAGTCCCTGGTTGGGGGCATGTAAGAGGCAACCAACTGATGTTTCTCTCCCTCTCTCTCTCCCTCCCCTCCCCCTCTCTAAAAATAGATAAGTAAAATCTTCATTTAAAAAAGTCAGCAGGTAGTACTGTTTATGAAGTATGTTTCCCTACTATAATTTTGTAAAAAGAAAATTGAATATTTATGGAGATCCTGCTTTAAACCCAACATTCTACATTTATTTGAATGATGATAGACTAGATTGAATTTCAGTG